>APFE030760003.1:189182-211924 GCA_000404065.3 Pinus taeda | reverse complement strand
CATGCAAAATTTGACTTTCTGCCCCTTTTTTGAGTTGCAGAAACCAGTCTTGGGAGAATTAAGTTTTTGTAGGGAAAATTACCTCCAAATTCCCAAATTCCAATTGGGTTGGAAAGTAGACTCACAGATCTTTCCAACAAGCCCACTTTTGCTCAATTCTGACACCGGGAAGGCCTCCAAACAAAGCTGCAAAGGTGTGAGACCCGTTGAGAAAAGGTGTGCGACCCGTTGAGGAAATTTTGCTAGATTTGACCAGTTCAGCCCAGAAAACGCAGTTTGGCTCCAGTTTGACTTTTTGGGGTGAAAAATGATTATCTTTGATGTAATTATGGCAACTCTAAGACACTTTTACTCTTTTTTAACACTTCTAGAAGATTCATTCATGTAAAGGGTAAAAATTGAATGCATGAACTGGTTTCCAAGTTTATAGAGGCAAGTTGTTTTGACTGCCTATTTTGTAGTGCTTAGTTTAGAAGTTGTTCAAACTGCTCCTAGGATAGTGAACTCGACCCATGAAGGCAGGGGAAGAGGTTAGATCATCTATATTATGTACTTTCTTACTCATTGTGATGGTTGGACTCTTGAGGGAGAAGCTATCATTGTATTATTTCACTTTATCTCTGCAATTTTTTGCTAAGGAAGACCAGGGTTTTGCAGTCCTTTTTGGGATTCTTGTGGTTACATGTATTGATGGTGTGTTTCTCTATGTACCTGTAAGTGTGTTATGTGAATCATTTCCTTTCTTTTCCTTCTGCACATTAAACAAACGAAGTGTTAAAGTAAGAATTCATGACTGTCATGCTCTTCTTTTAAGTTTGTTTAATTTCAATGTTTTCTACTGTTTAAGGAGAATTCAAAGTTATTGTTTGCCCTCCTTAGCTCCTCACCTGTCTTTCTCATCCATTCACCTCAGCTTAAGGCATCAATATTGTCTCCTATCTCGCCCCAAAGAACCCCCTGCAGAAACTGTGTCAAATCCCCGCACCCAAAATTGCCACTTCCTCAATTTACCACCAAAAACCCAAAAATTTCAAAATCAATCCTTCTAATCATTTTACTAGCCTAATATTAGTGTGACCTTATTGGTCATCTCATCCATTGAAGATTTTACGAGATAGACCGGAGAGAGCCTTCTCCTGCCCCGTAGGGCTAGCTACGAGGCTAAATGGTTTGATGTTGCCTTGAGGTTTGCCTTTTTCAGCCTGAGGTGAAATTTCAAGCGCTAACAGTATGTACATAAGCTTGCAAGAGAGGAATTGGTGGAGTTCTGATGCAAGAAGGACAAGTAGTATACTATGAGTCAAGGAAATTGAATGAGCACGAATAGAACTATGTGATGCCTGATGTTGAGTTGGCAGAAATAATTCATGAATTGAATATGTGGAGACACTATATTCTTGGTAGGAGGTTCATTTTGATGAGTGATCATAGTGGGTTGAAGTACTTGTTTGACCAACCTAATATGAATGATAGAAAAGCTAGGTCAGTAGCTATGCTCAATGAGTTTGACTTTGAGATCAGTACAGTGAGGGTAAAGAGAACAAGTTTGCAAATGCTCTAAGTAGAAGAGTGTAGGTAAACCACATTGTAACTATGAGTTCATATGCGATAGACTTGCAAGAGAAGATCTTGTAGGCAGGAAAACATGATGAAAAGTACTAGTAGCTTAAGCACAGGTCACAAAAACAGGGTATAGGTGATCAGTGTTGGGCATTGGATAAACCAATGCTCCCCGTGTGTTTCGTGATATGGACTAAACACCTCTCGTGGATCCTTATCTTTGGTGATGCAATCATTGACTAACACTTGCAGGTTTTGATCTAATGGCAATCGTGATTCCAAACAATTGATACATATTTCTATGATATGGTTATAAGATGATACTTATATTGATTGGGGTTAGAGATCAGATTTATGGATGATTGTTGATGACTTTTTGATGATGAATACAGTATATATATGTTGCTTACATGGTGATCTTCATAAGGACAAGGAGAAGTACAAAGCTTGAGTACACAACTTCATTAATTGATGATGAGCCACTCATTCCTTCTATGCTGCTGTCATCATGCCTTCAAAGATGCATAAAGTTCATATGGTATAGTTATGATACAGGATTCCTATAGATCTTGGCTCTCACATGGTTGGGGATTGTTTCTGTTGATGATTTCAAGAAATCATGACAAATGACCATAAGCTCATGGTTTGCTAGATACATATTGATATCTCTTTGATGGATACATGGATGATTACTTAAGTTGCATGTTGTTGGTTGGCCAAGAGAATGGTGTTATTGCAGGTGACATGAAAACATATCTATTTCAAAGGCATGGCTTACTTAACCACATAATGATGATGAGTTCTTATCTTATTATGATAGGTTGATACTCACATATGTTGATTATCATGGTTGATATATTGAAGGCACTTGTGGAAAGATCATGCAGTTCTTGATGATGATGTGAAAGATCATAATGCGATAACTATGATGTTTTCACATATGATATGGTGTGAATGATTTTGTGTTACTTCTTGGAGATATGACATATGCTGATTCATGGAAGGTTATGATAAGGCTCTTTCTACTAAGGAAACAAAGCAATTTGATCTTGATGAGATCAAGAGGATGAGTTTGTATCTATATGCAGACATACTTTGTCACAGGTTGATAATATTTACACTGTCATATCTTAATGAACATATACAAGTTGTTGGTTTGGATGTTGACAGATGCTTATGGTGCAGACAATACATGGTGTATGATAGTTGTCAATGACTATCATGGTCTTGTTTATACATCTGGTCTCTGTTGTAAGTGCCATGTATATCATTCGATGTAAAGGGAATATAAAGACCCATGATGTAATAATTTTTCTTTGTCTATCGTAGTATTTTGATAAGTCCTTTTTGGTCATATGATGTAATTCTATCATGTATAAACAATTGGTATATCCCCACTTGGTTGGGAGGATGAGTCAACTTTGGTATATCCCCACTTGGTTGGGAGATGGATGTATGTATGAGCCATTGGTGATAAGAAGGTCAAACTCACATAGTTGCGTGATGAAGTCATGTTATTCTTTTGGAAAATATTTGCAGACTCTGCATGTGCTCAGGGGGAGCTTGGATGATATAGTGCATCTTAGCATGTAAAAAAGGGGAGTTTAATCAGAAAATTTAGCATGTGCTTAGGGGGAGCATGATCAATGTTTATATTCAACTGTTCAGATATGGAAGTCTTCTTTTTGGTGAGTCCTTTACCCTTGATTTCAAAGAGGGAGAATATCTTGGTCCGCCCTTTGTCCTTGATGTCAAAGGGGGAGAGTATTTTGGTGTTGCTTGTTATCTCTAATAGTTTCTACAACTTGCAGTAATCAATGCCAACATGGTTTCCATCAAGTCCAAAGGGGGAGATTGTTGGCGTTATGGTACATGTGTTTTAGTTGATGGCAACCCACCTGTAGTATAACAACTCACTTGTATATGGTAACTAGATGAATCTACAAAAGAGATATCAGATGTGACAGAATGCATAGTAGTAGTGTTTACAGATGTGATGAAATGCAGGGAAACTTCAAGGAATCAGTTCAGAAGGCAACTCACTCAGATGAAAGATCATAGTATAGTAGGTAAACAATAAAGAATTACAGATCAGTCTTCATAGAATGAAGAAAGAGAGGTATACATAGGTTCACCATTGACCAAGCTACGTATACACGCAGTTTCACTGTATACAAGTTTCGTATACGTACACACACACTTTCACAAAAGGAAAAGCGTGTATACCTTGGAAAACTAAGTTTTTGGTCCGAAGTATTTGGTCCATGGTATTTTGATCCATGGTATTGGTCAATGGTATTTGGTCCGAGGTATTGACCCTAGGTATTTGATCCAAGGTATTGGTCCTTAGTGGTTTTGGTTCATGGTATTGAGAAAGGCCTAAAACTATAAAAGGAGAAGATCATTAGGCCATGATACACAAGCATTGAATATCTGATGAAGTGTGAGATCTAGTATACAAGTTATTGGGTTATGGTGCATTGCTGGATCTGAACCAAGGAGGAATCTTAGCATTTGATGAAAGATAAGATCTAATGATGTATCAGGATCTCAAGGCTTGAAGTGAATTATCTTTATATGGTTTGATCATGGTTATTCTAGATTTCTATATTGACACATATGTTGTTCTGTAAATATTATTATTTGGGTATGAATGAACTTTGAAATCGCTGCAAAATTATGAATTAATATTCACAGACATATACACCGGTTGGTTTTGGTAAAAGCGCATATACATGCTGGTTCGATAAATAGAAGTATAATATAAATTATTTTTGAAGTTACAGTTGGTTTTGATTGTTGATGCAAAGTTCTGGTTTTTGCTTTATGTTCTGGTGACTGAATTCTAGTAACAGTGTTCAGATTCACTGATTGAGGTTTGCTTCAGTGATGATGGATGAGATCTAATAATGGATCAAGATCATAATGACTTATCATTATGTGATTTGATGGACTACATTTGATTGCTAACAGATGTATTATCCTTTATATGTGATGATCTGGTTATGTCTGAAGTTGGGAAGTGTAGCGAAGTTGTAAGTAAGTATTTGCAGATCTATACGTTGGTTCACTTTGATGAAGTTGCGTATACACACTGGTTCGCATCTTCCAAGTTGTGGATACACTTTGATGTATGGTTTTGAGGTTACAGCTAGTTTTGAATGATGATGTAGTGTTCTGGTTTGAGATCTGTGTATTGGTTACAGTGATCCATATGTTCTAGTGGATTTGTTGAAGTTGATTAAGTATGAATGAATGGTTGATTCAATTGTGTCAAAGGTTGTCAGTAATTGATTGAAGTTGACTAATTTAGAAAGTGATGTTTGAGTTTCAGTGATTGGTTGATACAGATGTACTTGATGGGTGTAGTGCAATAGTGATTGATTTTGAGCTTCAATGTTGATAATGGGTCCAGTATGAAAATTGGATGAAATGTGGCCTTTAGTTTATGGTGTTGTGTACCAGGAGTATCTAGTCTGAAAATTTATGAAACATGGTCCCTGGAGGAAGAAAGGAGGTCATAGACTTCTATAGGTCGGTGCCTACATACTAATAAACATATCATCTAGTACAAGAGCTAGAGGGTTGTAGCTCCCTTCTAGTAGAAGCTCGAGAATGAGAGAAGGTTGTAGCCTTCTACAGGTAGAAACCTACGTACTCGTATGAGTCTGCACCAGTACAATGTTGTAAACAAATTTTCTTACTATTAAAAGAAGACATAGACAACAACAACAGGTGGTTTTCACCCACATTGGGTTTCCACTTTAAATCTTTGTGTTCATATGTGTTTCTTATATGTGATGATTCATTTTGTTATTAACTACACATAGTTACTGTTTATTGTTTAATAAAGCACTGATGCACATATTAAAGATCAACATATGATCATTAGTTTGTTGGATATATGCTAGTTTCCTTAAACACAGTTGCGTGTACACGTGGGTTACCTTCATTGAAGTAGCATATATAAATTGAGTACGAAAAGAAAAAGATTATTGACTTGACTAATACTGATTCAACCCCCCCAGTATTATTTCAAACATCAATTTAAACACTTTAGCCACATAAGCATCATCATCATTGAAAACAATTCTAATCATAATGCCAACAATGCTTTGTTAGAAGCATAGCATATTCTCCCCCCTGAACCTGTTCCACCTGTTCACTTTCAGATCCACAACATTTTTCTCAAACTACGTATACATGAATGTGCAGCTTTGAACTTGCGTATATATGCAACTTGTCTTCATGAAACTTGTGTATGAGAGTTAGAACATTGAAGTTTCATACTTTTGGCTTCCCCTGAGTCTGTCATGTCTGTACACTGTGCCATGCCACATTTTTCTGACTGTACTTCCTTCTTCTTCCATATCTTTGAGTGTGATGATGTCTTCTCCTTTTGGTATGGTGCCCGATATTTTCACCTGCATTCCTTTGCTATATGTCCAAGCTTGTTACATGCATAACATCTTACATGTTTCATATTTCTTCTATAGTTGTCAATGGATTTGTGAACAAATATATTGCAAGAAAAACAATATCCCTTAAAGTACTTGCACGTTGATGATCTTTTTGTGTGATGCTCTTGAACAATTCTACTTCCGCATCTTGCTGCAATATGTCCAAGATTATGACATATAAAACATTCAACATTATTCATTTGAGGAAATAATTAACTATAATTTCCATGGTTAGGAGTAAAAGATTTTCTTTGAAGAATTCCTTTCCTTGGTTGTTGATGGGATTGACCTCTCATCTCCTTGTTGAGCATTTCAGATTTTGCATTAGAGTTCCTTGCCTCACTTTGTGAGCTAGATTCACCTTCAACAGATTTATGAAAACCAAGACTAGTTTTGATGGCAAGAGACATTTGACTACTAAGAATATCATGCAAGATCTTAGTACTATCTTGAAATCATAGGAGCTTATCATTTTCTTCTAATTTACCTTTTAGTATATTTACCTCAACCTGATATCGCTCTTCCTTTTCAAGATATTTCTTCTTCATGATTTCTTCAACTTTTCTTCGTTCTTCCATATGTTTCCTTAATTCAAGAACTTTATTTTCTTATTTTTCAAGAGCTTGGAGTAGTTCTTCATTATGCTTATTTAATTTTTCAAGATCTTCTTTTATTGAGAGGATCTTAGCTTCAAGACTTTCATAGTAACTGGATCTATTTTTGAGTTTCTTGATTGTTGTGCTCCTTTAATTTACTTTATTTCTTAATGATGTCACTTCATCCTGTAGCTTTTGACATTGATCTTCGTTTTCTTTGAATTTCTTCCTTAGTTTGTTTCCTTCCTCTAGTTGAGCTTTTAGCTTGGTAGCTTCTTCTTTGAAGGCACATTCCCTTTTGTCCAATAGATCTTGTTGATCTCTAATTTTGTCCATAAGCCTTTAACATTCTGCCTCTATTTGTTATATTTCTTCCTCACCCGTAAGAGAAAATTCAGTTGTTTCACTATCACTTTCATCATCTTCAAACGGATGGAGAAATGTATCACTGGAGGATAACAAATTCATACCTGATAGTTCTTTTGATTATTCATTTTCATTCTGAGATGATTTTAAATCTGAATAGTTTCTTCCACATAATCCCCAATCGACTCTCCCACTGTCATAGTTCCTTTGAGATGTCTTCTTCTTCTGAGGCGCTTTCTTGTTTAGCTTCTTTCCCATTTTTCTATGGATCTCCTTCAAGCGATTAAGCTTCTAACAAAGGACTTGATCTAATACCAATTGTTCGAAATAATACTGAGAGGGGGGGGGGGGGGGTGAATTAGTATTAGTCAAGTCAATAATATTTTTCTTTTCATACTCAATTTATATACGCTACTTCAATGAAGGTAACCTGCATGTACTGTGTTTAAGGAAACTAGAGTATATCCAACAAACTAATGATCATATGTTGATCTTTAATCTGTGCATCAGTGCTTTATTAAACAATAAACAGTAACTATGTGCAATTAATAACAAAATGAACCATCACACATAAGCAACACACATGAACACCAAGATTTAAGATGGAAACCCAATGTGGGTGAAAACCACCTGCTGCTGTCATCTCTGTCTTCTTTTAATAATAAGATAATCTGTTTACAAAATTGTACTAGTGCAGACTCATACCAATATGTAGGGTTCTACCTACAGAAGGCTACAACCTTCTCTCATTCTCCAGCTTCTACTAGAAGGGAGCTACAACCCCCTAGCTCTTGTACTAGCCAATATGTTTACTAGTACATAGGCATCGACCTACAGAAGGCTACAACCTTCTTTCTTCCTCTGGGGACCATGTTTCATAGATTTTCAGACTAGATACTTATGGTACACAACACCATAAAATGAAGGCCACATTTCATCCAATTTTCATACTGGACCCATTATCAACATTGAAGCTCAAAATCAATCACCACTGAACTACACCCATCAAGTACATCTGTATCAACCAATCAGTGAAACTCAAACATCACTTTCTGAATTAGTCAACCTCAATCAATTACTGACAACCTTTGACACAACTGAATCAACCATTCATTCATACTTAATCAACTTCAACAAATCCACTGGAATAGATGGATCACTGTAACCAGTACACAGATCTCAACCCAAAACATTGCATCATTATTCAGAACCAACTGTAACCTCAAAACCATGCATCAGAGTGTATACGCAACTTGGAAGAGGCGAACCAATGTGTATACACAACTTCATCAAAGCGAACCAGCGTATAGATCTGCAAATACTTACTTACAACTTCGCTGCACTTCCCGACTTCAGACATAACCAGATCATCACATATAAAGGATAATACATGTGTTAGTAATCAAATCTAGTCCATCAGATCACATAATGATAAGTCATTATGATCCCGATCCATTATTAGATCTCATCCATCATCATTGAAGTAAATCTCACTCAATCAATCTGAACAATGTTACCAGAATGCAGTCACCAGAACATAAAGCAAAAACCAAAACCCTGCATCAACAATCAGAACCAATTGTAACTTCAAACATCATTTTTTGTAAGGTATACACTACTTTGATGTGTCGAACTAGCGTGTATACGCACTTTTACCAAATCCAATTGATGTATATGTCTGTGAATATTAATTCATAATTTTGCAGCTATTTTAGACTTCAGTCATACCCAGATCATAATATTTATAGAACAACATATGTGTCAGTATACATATCTAGAATAAACATGATCAAAACATATAAAGATAATTCACTTCAAGCCTTGAGATCCTAATACATCATTAGATCTTATCTTTCAACAAACACTAAGGTTCCTCCTGGGTTCAGATCCAGCAATGCACCATAACCCAATAACCTGCATACTAGATCTCACTTTTCATCAAATATTCAATGCTTGTGTATCATGGCCTAATGATCTTCTCCTCCTTTTATAGTTTTAGGCCATTGTCAATACCATGGACCAAAACCACTTAGGACCAATAACTTGGATCAAATACCTGGGGTCAATACCTCTGACCAAATACCATGGACCAATACCATGGATCAAAATACCATGGACCAAAAACTCAGTTTTCCAAGGTATACATGCTTTTCCTTTTGTGAAAGTGCGTATGTACGTATATGTGACCTGTATACAGTGAACATGTGTGTATACACAGCTTGGTCAATGGTGAACCTGCGTATGCCTCTCTTTCTTCATTCTATGAAGACTGATATGTAATTCTTTGTTGTTTACCTGCTATACTGTGATCTTTCATCTAAGTGAGTTGCCTTCTGAACTGATTCCTTGAAGCTGCCCTGCATTTCATCACTTCTATAAACACTACTGTTATGCATTTTGTCACTTCTGATATCTCTTCTGTAGATTCATCTAGTTACCATATACAAGTGAGTTGTTCTGCTATAGGTGGGTTGCCATCAAGTAAAACACATGCATCATAATGCCAACAATCAGGATGCAAATTATCACCTTACAATAAATGGTTTGATGATATTTAGGGATAGGATCTATGTGCCAGACAATAGTGAGCCCAAGAAAATTATCTTGAGGGAATTTACTATTAAGTCGTATTCAGGTCACCTAGGATATCAAAAGACATTAACAATGGTTAAGAAGTTCTACCATTGGCCGAACTTAAGGAAAGAGGTTGCTAAGTTTGTTGCGAGGAGTTTAGATTGTTAATAGATAAAAATAGAGTGAAAGCACCCAGGTGGTTTACTACAATTGATTCCAATTCTAGAGTGGAAATGGGAGGTTATTTCCATGGACTTCATTATAGGTTTGTTGAGGACATCTAGACAACATGACTCTATTATGGTTATGGTTGACAAGTTGACCAAGATAGCTCACTTCATTCCGGTGAAGTCTACTAATTTAGCTAGTGAGGTACTTCATGTCTTCATCAGGGAGATAGTGATATTTCATGGTATTCCTAAGAATATTGTATTAGATAGAGATGCCAAGTTTACTTTAAGGCTTTAGAAAGAGTTTTTTGTAGGTTTAGGGACAGATCCTTTAGTACCACCTATCATCTGTAGATAGATGGACAAACATAAATGGTCAATAGGATACTTGAGGACATGTTGAGGAGGTATGTCATGCATCAACAATGGAAGTGGTAAGAGTATATACCAATGGTATATTTTTCTTATATTAATGGGTGTTAGGAGTCCTTGAAGATGAGTCCATTTGAGGTAGTTTATAGGCGGAGCTGTAATACTCCCATCGGTTGGAGTGATCCAGTGAACATGGTATTTATTAGACTGAATATGTTGGCAGAGATGGAACAGTAAATGCAGGTTATCAAGAAGAATCTAAAGGCAACACAGGATAGACAAAAGAGTTATGCAAATCAACATAGGGTATTTAAGGATTTTCAGGTTGGGGAGCATGCGTATTTGCACATCAAACCCAAGAAGAGCTCCTTGAGGATTAGATCATGTGCCAATACGAAATCTTGGTATTGCTAGCGTTTAGAGATCCTTGAGAGGATTGGAACGGTGGCCTACCAACTTGCACTACCTCTGATAGTGAAATTCCATGATGTTTTCCACTTCTCATTGCTTAAAAAGTATTTGAAAGATGTTGATCATGTGATTAAATGATCTCTATTGCAGATGGATCCAAAAGGGGAATTCCATCTAGAACCTCATTGCATTTTGCAATGAAATATGATCATGCTCTGAAATAGAGAAATTTAAAGTGCAATGGAAGCACTTTGGGCCCGATGAACCTACATGGGAGATGGTTGATCAGATGCAGACTATGTATCCTTCTCTATTTTTTGGTTGAGTGGATGTTTTTTGGTATATGCTTTGATATTGTGTTTTGATTATGTCTATATATATGCATATGTAGTAAATGCCACATCAAGCTATGTTATAAATCTCCAATAAGCGGTATGATGTTCATGTTATGATGGTCATGGTCTAAACAATATGATATGATGTAAATGCTGAATCGAGCTGTGTTATAAAGCTCCATGGGAAGAATGTGTTTTGCTAGTTTATAACCATCATTGAACACTGAGGATGGTGTTCCCCCAAGTGGGTGGGGTTTGTAACAACCCTTGGTTGTTTTCCTATGTAAATAAAAAAAATAAGACCTAGGTCATGGTACATGTATTCCAAGTTGAATTTTGTGCAAAAAATAGTGACAGGGTATCACTTGTGATTAAATTATGACCATGGAAATTGGAAAAGGAAAAGTGGCAATAATTGGCATTTTAATTTTGAAATAAAGGAAAATATGATAAAAGGGATATTAAAGGTCATCGATTTTCATGAGGGGTAAATTGAAGGAAAAATGGTGGAAAAGAACAGAGGCCTCAATGATAAAAAGGTTTCTGAGGATCAATTCACAACTTTTGGTAGTTCAACCTTTGACCCTCTTATTCTATTCTCTCACTCTCTCATACTCTTGCACACTTAAGAGCATTCTTGGATTATGCTTGGAGCACTATAGAATACATTGGATTTGGAGAAAGACGAAAAAGGAAAGTTGGAAAGTGCAAGGGAACACTTGGATCAAAAACTAAAACTAGATTGTTTTGTAGGTAACATGTTGCATATGTGTTTTCCTTGCTAATTTATGGATACATTGTGTATGCATATGATTATCTGGTTATGTGCTCTCATTAGCATGGAGAATTTCCTGGATTGACAATGGTTTTTAGCCTTTCCTTCCCATTTCTTGGATAACCATGATGTTGTGGGTTTTTCCATTTAATCATTTCCTAGTTGGTGCTCACAGTTCCTTATGGTTGTGGGTTGGAACAAATGATCTAGAAGCCCTAGAATAACTTGGGTTTAGTTACTAGTCCTGGAGCCTAGGTTATGACAAACACTCTGGAGCCCTTAATGGGTTGAGTTACTAGTCCCTACATCCGAGTTGGACAAATGCTTTGGAGCACTAGAATGATGTGGGTTGAGTCCTAGATCCCTGGACAACATGGGTAGGGACTGATCTAGTTGGTGTTAGTGATGTTCATCCATGACATGGAATCACTTGTTGAGGGTTGAGGTGGCTTGGCCTGTAGAATCCCTGGTTTGGTTTTGCTTGGTTTATTTCATGAGATCCCATATTCATGCTTGGAATATGGTGCAGGGGTTATTGGTTGAAAGCAAGATTGGGTTTAGCCCAATCTATGGTCGGGTGGTACGTGGAAGTACCTAAATTGGTTGGTATTTTCATATGTTAATAAGATCTATTCTTCTATTGTGATTCATGTATATTTTTTGGCAATGTGTTGGTGATATTATGGATGGATGCCATGGTTTATATGCTAGTTATTTTTTGGTTATATGTTGTTCATATGAAGTGTATCTCTTATGGCTCCTGTCATGAATGGTATAGTTATTGATCGATTGATGCGTGTATGGACTAATAACTATTGTTGCAACTATGTGGAGAGGTAATAGGGCCTTCTCAGTGACTCTCAAATGAATCTTAGACCTATATGATCATATATGCATTCATGACTTGCAGCTTACATGCTTGCCATGTGTTTGATGAAATGATTGTTATGTTTTAGGAAATATAGGTTAGGTTTTTGAGTTGAGAATGAATGCTTAACTTTGTTTCCATGTTAAATATGATTCTGGAAAGTCTTAAGCAATTATGGGCAATGGTATAGAGGCAATATTGAAAAGGCGGCATTGATCCTGGGACTGCATGCTCAAAACTCAAGAAATTTTGTTATAACTGCATGGAGGTAGTGTTGTGCATGTGGTTGGAGGCCTATATCCCGATGAATGCCTTGTTGTGGGTGTAGTTGTGGGCCCAAGGCTGAGTAAAAGGAGCCCCAGCTCAGGGTTGGGTCACCTAGGGTGGTTCTTTAGCCCCTAAGTGTGCTGTATCCCTAAGGGATGAGGTGTTTATCAGTTGTGGTTAGTTTGTCGGCCTCACTTCCTTAACTGGAGCTTGGAGGTAAGGTCATGTCATAGTAACTCTTCATCTCATGTTTCCCCTAGAAGGCTAGTTAAATTGGGTAAATGTGGGAGGGGTTTTTCAATGTTCATGATTCGATAAGTTATTGAATGGATAATGAATGCACAGGCTAACAAGTCTTTGATGCAGCTAGCTTGAGAGGGCATTGAGACTTCTTGATGATTCTTTGGTGAGATTATTGAATCGGTGAACATATATGTATTTATGGTCCACATATACTGTTTACACTAAGTGTTTGTATAAATGAGTAATTTGGACCTCCATCTTCTCTGGGTCGTAACTTTGGCATGTGATCTCCATTTGACTCCCATAATACCTCATTTTGAAGATCTCCACTAGGAGGCCATTTTTTTTCTGTGAACTAAATTTTGGAAATTTTTCGGTCTCTCCGTTTTCCATGAAAATGTCATTTAGGTCCTCAAAAATAGACTCAAAAGTTTAGAATACATAAAGCTGCGAAAAATATAAAGTTGGGTTAAATTTAAGGAAATGAAACTGAAAGGAATTAGTGTTGGCTTAAGTTAGGCTGATACTAGTGTGATGATGTGTCATTGGGTATTTGTAGTCAGTTATGGACATGCGAACACCATTTCCATAAATGCATCTTAGAAATTGATTCATGCATAATAAGTCTCATCTCATGTTTACCTTGGTGAGTAGGTTCAAGTGGGTAAATGTGGGGTGGGGATTTCCAAAGTGGTATCAGAGCGAGGTTACGACACTAGACCTCATGGTAAATGCATATTGTTATGCATGTATGTCAGTTTTCTATGTGTTCATCATGCATTCACATGAGTTATTTATTTCTATGGTCATGATATCCATGTATGAATTGATTTATTTTGATGTTATGTCATGCTAATCTGGATTGACTGATGTGGATGAGATAGCCTGCCCCAAGGTACGCTGAGGTATGGTTTGATTATATTTTCTATTATTTCATCTAACATGGTATGTTTGCAAGAAAGATAAGGCTAAAGATGAAGAGAAGAATGGTGGACTACAATTCACATGACTCCCCTTACAGGCCTGATGAGAACTCATTGGAATGGAACAATTCAGTTGAGCAGCAAGGAGAAGAGTATTCTCTTGACATATCATATACACTGAGAAGTTTGAATGTAGAAATTAGAAGTTGCAAGGAAGATAATAGCAGGTTGATTGAGGCACAGGAAAGGATTACTAGAGCTCAGGTAAAGCAAGTGAAAGTTAATGCAATCATACTTTAGAGCCTTTCAAATTTGGAGAAATAGGGACAACTAAGGATCACTCACAGAGATAGGCAGGAGGAAAGGAATAATATGGCATATGGTAGTAGGTCTCGATCAAGATATAGGTTAGACAATGATGACACAATCATAGGTGGAAGATCATTGGATACACCTGATAGGAGGCATAGTTCTATGGGTTCTATTCTAGTTATGGTTCTGAGATACATCATTGCCATGACCTCCATCATCCTTATAGGAGCAGTGAGAAGTAGTATTTTTTGGAAGAGTTCAAGAAAGCCAAGCCTCCTAAATTTGATGGAGAGATGAAGGGGTAGATTTGATGTAGAGATGAAAAGTTCATAGGATGAAAAATCATAATTACTTGGGATGAAGAAGTTCTTTAGATTTCTTGAATATTTAGAGAACATGAAAGCCAAGATAACTACCTTCAATATTAAAGGGAAAGCATATATTTGGTGGGAATATGTGAAGAATGTTAGAAGCATTAGAGAATAGGATATGGTTTGGGATGAGTTCAAGAGACTCTTTAAGAAGCAATACTTGTCTAAAGGATACTACGATGAGAGGGAAAATGAGTTTTATGAGCTAAATATGGGCTCTATGACTGATGATGAGTATAATAGAAAATTTTTGGCGCTGTTGAGATATGTGCCTTATCTAAAGGAGAAGAAAGAAAAGATTCAAAGATTCATTAGTGGATTACCAGTACCATTTAGAGATAAGATATTTTAGTTTGATGAGCCTCGGTCGTTGGAGGAATCCATCAGAAAGTTGAAGCACTATCATGATTAGTCAAAGCACAAGTCTTAGTATAAGCAAGATTAAAAAGGGAATGAGAAGAATAAATGAAAATGGGCTATGAAGTAGGAAACTCCAAGATGCAGGTGATAAGGAGAATGTAGCAGCATACAATAAGTTCAATGTAGTTGACAGAGGACATGGGTCTCAACCTAAGGAGTAGGACAAAGGTGATGGGAAGGAAACCTATGAGGTGTTGGACTTGTGGTGGAGAGCATCATAGGAGAGATTGTCTAAAACATCAGGGTGGAAGACCTCAGATATATAGCGATCCAGAGGGACAATCAATTGGATATGTTGGTCATAATATTCCTCGGATTTATGCAACAATGGATAATAGGCAGGAAGTCCATTAACCATCTATTATTGAGATGGAAGGTAAGCTTCATGATCAAGTTGTTTCTATTTTGAGTGACCCTATATCTAACCATAATTATATCAGTCATGATCAAGTGGATAAGTGTGGCTTGAATAAATAAGTGCATGCAAAATATTGGTTGGTGCAGTTGGCTATAGGGACTAAGAAAAAAGTTCACCATTAGGTGAAATTTTGTGCATTTGAGCTAAATGGTATGCCTACATCATCACATCTAAATGTGCTTCCTTTGGGATTAGACAATATTATTTTGGGCATGGACTGGCTGTTCATTCATAGGACTAAAGTGGATTACGATGACAAGGCTATTGAGTGCTTGGATGACGATGGAGAAAGGATAATTTTGCAGGAGAAGAAGAATCCTACATAAGTGTGAATGGTTACATCTATGCAAGATAATTGTAGCTATAGGAAATGATGCTTGTTATTTGCAGTACATATTTCTAGTTAGAAAGGGAACGATGTTGAAGATGATGAAGTATTGAAGAAGTATATTGTATTGTAGAAGTTTCAGAATGTATTTCTTGTAGAGATTCCAAAGATACCACCTCATAGGGAAGTGGAATTCTCTATTGATTATGCTAGGAGCAACACTAACATCTAAGGAACCTTACAGGATGAACACTACAGAATTGGTGGAATTGAAGTTTTAGCTTAGGAAAATGCTTGAAAAAGGATACCTAATGCTAAGTGTGTCACCTTGGGGTGCACCAATATTGTTTTTAAGGAAGAAGGATGGTACTTTCAGATTGTTCATTAATTACCTGACAAATTAATAAGGTGACCATCAAGAAAAAGTATCCATATTCAAGGATTGATGACTTGTTTGATTAGGTGAATGGAGCAACAATGCTCTCAAAGTTTGATTTAAGATTAGTATATCATCAGGTGCACATCAAATAAGAAGAAATTTACAAGACTATATTCCATACGTGGTATGGGCATTATGAGTTTGTAGTGTTTCCTTTAGGTCTTACTAATGTTTTGACTACTTTCATGTGTTTGATGAACAATGTTGTGTATCCTTGGAAAATTTTGTGATATTGTTTATTGATGACATATTGATATATTCTAAGAATAAGTAAGAGCATGTAAAACACCTAATAACAATGTTGAGATTACTAAGAGGGCATAAGTTGTATTCCAAGCTCAACCAGTGCACTTTATTTCAGACTGAAGTTCAATACTTGGGACATGTTGTTTCCAAGGAAGGGATGGAAATGGACCTAGAAAATATTAAAGCTATCATGGAGTGGCCAACTCCTAGGAATGTGGTTGAGGTCAAATTATTCATGAGATTAGCAAGTATTAAAGGAGTTTCATTAAGAACTTCTCAAAGATTGGCTATCCTATCACATATTTGCATAGGAAAGGAAAATATTTTGAATGGATTGAGGAGTGTGCAACTAGTTTTGAGTAGTCGAAGCATTTTCTTACAAATTCTCCAAGCTTGAAGATTGCAGATCTTGATAAGGAGTTAAAGGTATTTACAAGTGCTTGAAAGGAAGGACTTGGTGGAACCCTGGTGCAGGAAGGATAGGCCATATGCTATGATTTTAGGATGATGAATGAGCATGAGACAAAATATGTAACTTGTGATCTTGAGTTGGCAGCTATCATTCACCCATTGAAGAAGTGGAGACATTATCTCCTTGGTAGGAGGTTTGTTTTTATGAGTGACTATATTGGGTTGAGGTACTTGTTTGAACAACCCAATCTAAATGCTAGGCAAGCTAAATAGTTGGCTACCCTTAATGAGTTTGAATTTGAGATCAAGTACATCAAGGGAAAGGAGAATAGGGTTGTAGATGTTCTCAATAGGAGAGTGTAGGTGAATCACATTTCAACTATGAGCTCTTATGGGACATACTTTCTGGAGCATATCTTGCATGTAGGACAACATGATGATAGGTACCAGAAGTTTAAGCAGAGGTTGCAGCAGTAAGGTGAAGGTGATAGGGATGAGGAGTATCACCTCATGGTAGATGGCTTGGCTAGATTTAGGAATATGATTGATGTTCTAGATGATAATGAACTAAAGAAGCTTATCTTGAAGGAGTTTCATGTCAAGCCATATTTAGGCCACTTGGGATATCAATGAAGATTGAATTCATTCAAGAAGTTCTATCATTGTCTGAACTTGAAGAAAGAGGTGTCTAAGTTTGTTGCAAGATGTTTGGAATGTCAATAGGTGAAAGTTTAGTGTAAGCACCCAACTAACCTGTTACATACTATTTTTATTCTAGAATGGAAATGGGAGGTCATTTCCATGGACTTAATTACAATGTTTCTGAGGACATTGAGACAACATGATTCCATCATGGTTGTGGTTGACAGGTTGAGAAAGATATCTCACTTCATTGCAGTGAAGTCTACGGATTCAACTAATGATATAGCTCATATCTTCATCAGGGAGATAATGAAGTTGCATGGTGTTCCCAAGAAGATAATATCATATAGAGATGCCAAGTTCACTAATAGGTTTTGGAAGTTGTTTGTAGGCTTGGGGATTAAGTTAACTTTCAATACATCTTATCATTTGCAGATAGATGGATAGACAGTGAGGGTCAACAAGATTCTTGAGGACATGTTGAGGATGTATGTCATGCATCAACAAAGGAAGTGGGAGGAGTATCTTCCACTAGTAGACTTTTCTTATAAAAATTGGTACTAGGAATACTTGAAGATGAGTCCATTTGAGGCTCTCTATGGCTGGAGTTGTAATACTTGAATTAGCTAGAGTGATCTAGTAAACACATTGGTGATTGGACCAAATATGTTAGGTGATATGGAGTAGGATATGTAGGTTATTAAAAATATTTTGAAGAAAACACACGATAGGTAGAATATTTATGAAGATCATCATAGATCACTCAAGTAGTTTTTGGTTGGGGAGCATGTTTACTTGTGCGTCAAGCCCAAGAAAAGCTCCTTGAGGAGTGGATCATGTGACAAGTTGGCACGTAAGTATTGTGGTCCTTTTGAGATCCTTGAAAGGATTGTATTAGTGGCCTACAGACTTGCACTACTTCCAACAGTGAAAGTCCATGATGTTTTCCATGTTTCATTGCTTAATAGATATGTATAGGATGCTAATTATGTGATTGATTGTCCTGTATTGCAAGTGGAACCAGAGGGAGAGTTCCAACCAAAGCCTCAACATATTTTACAGTGGAAAAATCTCATGATACGAAACCGAGTAATCGAGCCGGTTAAAGTGCAGTGGAAGCACTTTGGGCCCGATGAAGCTACATGGGAGATAGCTGATCAAATGTGGTATTTGTATCCTTCCTTATTTACTAGTTGAGAAAATGTGTTTGGTATATGTGTTTTGGTTTATGTATATGCATATTTTTATTGTAAATATTGCAATGAGCTATGTTATAAATCTCCAATAAAAAGTATGTTGTAAATAATGCATCGAGATGTGTTATTAAACTCCAATAAGAAGTATCATGTTCATGGTTTCAATAGTTTGGTATGATGTAAATGCTACATCAATTTTTGTTATAAAGCTCCATGGGAACATGTTATGTTAACACTCAGGTTGTCCCTAAGCTCTTGAAGGGATACGGCCGAGGTAACCACAAACCAATCTTTGGATTGCAGGTTCTAGCCCACCTGCAATCAGATAGGGCTCTCTCTTAATGATTTAGCTTTGTTGATGATGATTTTATGCTAGTTATTGGGTTCAATGGGTTTTGTTTGTGTTTGGGTGGTGTTTGGGTGGAAGGAGGATGCTTTCAAGTAAAGAGGCAATGCATAGTGTGATAAGTTCAAACCATTGGGTATGGAGTCGGGGAGTAAGGTTGATGGTGCATTTTCTTGGTCACAAGAGGAAAATGGAGCAGGGTAGTTGCACATAAAACAACGTTCAAGCTAAAGAGATGGAATGAAATGTAAGGAATGAGAGGCAATTAAGAATCTCTCACTCAGCTTAACAGGGGGAAGGAAATGAGCTCTATCTAGGGGCAGTTAAGAATCCCTGTATAACTGTCATACATGGTGAATTAGGGCAAACATGAGCCATGTGGAATTCATATTTCTTCCTAAAACGGATGAAAACATAAAGAAACAGCAGAAATTGAGCATAGAGTGCAGTTAAACAAGTTCTAAGCTAATCTTTCTTTCTGTTGTTCAGATGTTGATTTATGAATGGAAAACAGAGGTAAGAAGCACTTATTGAGTTATGTGACAACACAAGAATTCCACAGTCACTCTTCGACCATTAAACACAGTAAACAATCCATTCTCCAAACTCGTAAGCAGTCTTTGATTATAGAAAAGTATCAAATACACAGTGCGAGTCTTTCTTGGAATGCATTAGCCAACTATCCATCCAATAACAACAACCAACCCTCATTAAATTGTTCAGGGTGGTATATATAGGGTAAATATCCAAAAATATTTATTACAGCCAACCTAAAAGGTCTGCGGGAAAAAGTTTTTTAAACCTAACTTGTGTTGAAATTAAATGCAATTAAATATCCCTTGGGCTGCACCAGAGGCAACTGGATCAAAATGAGTTAATATGGTGTCCTTTGTGGTTTCGTGCAGTGCTTCTGCAATAACTGTGCTTTAAGCTTTGGTCCACTGATCTTGTGTGAGTTTGATGTGTATTTACTGTGATTTGAGAGCCCTTAAATGGCTTTTACTACTTCCTTGACTTTGCTGGAGGGCTCTTTATTGTTTATCTGCCTCGAGCACTGAAAAAATCTCCACTGATACACTTTTCTGCAACACTAATACTCTCTGCTGCTTCCTGATACATTTTGACATTAAATTCGGCTTCTTTCTGCTTCTGATATGCTAAAAACTGCAAAATCAACCCTTTTCTGCCCTTTTCGGCGCAAAAATGACTGCGAAATCAAAAGATTCCTCAAAGATTCCTGACTTTGGCTCATTTCCCGTAGCGATGCGCATTGCAAGCTACCTCTGTTTTTCATTCCGGGCTTCCGAAGCTTCGATTTTGCACTTGCACGATTTTTCTAGCGGGTGACATCAGCATGACATCAGCGGTACGGCGGATGACGTCAGCATGACATCAGCAGTGGGACCCCCTTGTACAATGATGATGTCAGCTTGATGACGTAAGCAGGGTGACGTGGCAGTACGACAGGGTGATGATGTGGCAGGGACACGGTGGCAGGGTGATGTCAGCAAAGCGTAGGCAGGAAGGGGTGAGTTGGCGGAAAATTGGCGGGTGACGTGGTGCTTACGTCACGCAAGGGGAGGGCGGTTTCTAGTTTGTGGCGCATCTCTTTTGCACCTGGGCGGGATTGGGGAGGGGGCTTTGCCACAACCGGGAGGGCGACATGTGGCGGGAGTATGACGGCAAAACCGCCGATGTCCCGGGCGCTAACCCACGGCATATCGGGGCAGGAAAATACCCGCCCACCGTAGATCGTGGGCGGGCTAGATCTGATGGTTGGTGGATAAGGTAAGTCAGTGGAAGGATAAGGATGGGGCCCCGCACGCCAAGTTTTTTAATTTTTAATTCGGTGGGGGTAGAAAACTTTAGAAAGGTGGGTTTTTGGGGTTAAACATGAGCGGGGTTAATTTATTTACATGCAAGACCTTTAGGATAGGGGCGGAACATGGGTTTTATGCATAGGAAGGAGGGATTTATGCCATGGAAGGAGTCCAAAGGCATTGTAAGGGGGTTTTTGTACATTAGAGGAGGGACTTAATGCATAGGAAGGGGTCCTTTGCATTGGAAGATGGTTTTTTGAGACAAAAGGAGGGTTCTTACTAAGTTTCAGATAAGCTTAGCAATTCCCAAGTGTTACTTTATGGTTATTTTTCAACCAGGGGGAGGGGATAAGTATATAGGGGAGTTATTTATCATAATTTTTAGTAGGGGAAGGGGAAATAGATAGGGAGCTATACAGTAAAGCTAGTAGTTAATATGACAAGTGATAAGAAAGTGTTAAGTATGTGAATCTTAGGCTATTAGGGGAAAATGATTCATAAAAGGAGTATGAACATTCCTTGAGTAAAGCAGATCTTTACCAAGGCATTTGATATGAAAATGATGAAACTTAAGAGATATGAAGCAGATCTTGACCTCTTTAGGAAATTAGTGAGTGATTGAGGAAAGAAGAAGAAGGGGAAGTTAGACATGCCTCGCTTGGAGTCCTTCAAATGGAAACTGCCTGATAATTGTGATTTGAATAGATATGACACTTGAAAACATGAAATTGATCACAAATCAACATTCTGCAACCTCAAAACTACCTACCCAGCCTACTTACCTAGCATTTTTCCTTGTTTTTAGTTTGGGTGCACTTAGACTTGCAGACCCAGCTTTTCAACTTTTTTCCTTTTCTGTTTTCCTATCTACATCTACACTTATTTCATCCAGGGCTCAAATTAGGCTATTGAGCTCCCTTGCTTCTCTACCTATCTAAGAATCTACTGAGATTAAGCTGTTTGGACAGATATTCATTCTCTATATACTAAAATAGGAAATTGAAACCTAGGGAGACCAGGATTAAACTGTTTGGACCTCCCTCTAACTGAAACTTCTTCAAAAATGAAATGGCTCACCAAACTTAGAACACAGCAGTGGCAGTTGAACTGGCACACTCTCATTCCCCCTTCTTTGGCTTCTGTAGGAAATATGGAACATTGCAGCATGCAGAGTATGACATATTTGGCATGTAAAAATGTCAATCATGAAAGATGAGTAACCTGCTGCAGCAAGAGGCTAACAGTGGCTCCACTTGCGGATGGCTTTTCCTTGTGAAAAGTCAAGAACAACAAGTCATACTGCCTTGATCTTCTATTGTAGCTGTAGACTGAAATTTCTTAGTGCTGACTATTAGATAGTTGGAACTTTGAAATGAGAACAACACTTTCCCTCAACTGAAATGTTTGTGACCTGTGTAGCACCGCCTGCTTTCTTCTATGTGCTCTATCATTCGGACTGTTACACAAAAATAAAACAAAGTGCTGATATATACAAACTTTTATGTACAAAAATAATACCGCTGGAGATTCTCAACAAAAGGGATCGTGATAATTCTTTAACATTTGGCCATTTATAGGGCCCTCTTCAGCTGTGCTGCCATCTACAGATTTGAGAAAATATGTGTTATTGCCTTGCACAGCGCTGATAATGAATGGACCTTTCCAAAGAAAGTCAAACTTTGCATGTTTGCCCTTGTCTTCTCTTTGTGAATCCCACCTTAGAACTTTGCTGCCCACACAGAAATCCTCAGCCTTGGTTCTTTTATCAAACATCTTTTTGAGTTTCTCTTGCAAAATCTGAGCTCTGTCATACACTTGCTCTCTGGTTTGCTGAAGATGAATGGTCTGATTAATTCTTCTTTGAATGTCATTT
>APFE030760003.1:135628-183956 GCA_000404065.3 Pinus taeda | reverse complement strand
ATTTCTAGTCTAAGGCTGAGGGTTCTTCCTTAAAGGTAGTTCTTCTCTTGGTTCTAGCTCTGTTTCTTTTGGAAATTAAATTTGCCTCCACGCTAACAACGACATTTTGCATTTCTGCAAGGTTTTGAGGGGCTCTTTCCCTTAACTGATAAGCCATTTCAACATCAAAACCATCAGGGAATTTGTACAAGGCAAGATCAGGTGGGGGTCTCAAGTTCTGTGGTATTGCATTATAAACATTATTAAACCTTGCACAGTAGTCCAAAACAGTTTCCTGAGGGCCTATTTTGATAGTGTCATACTCAGATAATATGTGTAAGGGGTCTTTCTTTTTCTCCCATCTGTTGATAAATGATTGATATAAGGCTTCTGGGTCTGCTATGGAATGGGCTGGGAGCGCTCTAAACCAGGTCCTGACGTCGCCAGTCAGACTTTGGACAAAAATCTTCATTCTCACACTATCATCGTCAATCTCATAGCTCTCAAAGTAGTCCTGCATTTTCTTTGTATGCTGTAGGGCTGTGCAGGCATTTGTGCCATCAAAATAAGTTATTTTAGTCTGGTAATCCTGAGGCATAGCCCCGGGATTAGCAGGCAGCTGTAAAGGTGCATATCTATTAGCCATATTAACAGGGATAAGTGGAACAACTGGGGTAACTGGGATAATAGGGGTAGAAACGATGGTCTGTGTAGTAAACAGAGGTGTGGAAACGGTGTTTGGAGAGGTGGATGATGAACAAGGGGAAGAAGGGTTTGAAGGAAATAAAACTTTGACAAGGGTTGAAAAACTATTAGGCTGAACTGTTTCAGGACTAGTATCAGCAAAATCTTTTTGCTGCTCTTGTCTTCTAAGGATCTTAGGGATTATATTGGGATTTTCAAAAGCAGCTGGGGGATTTGGGTCTAGATTTGACCTTGTATGACGCGAATGCTTTTTGGGAGCCAGCTTCTAGCTTGTTTTTTGGGGATTTTTCTAACAATACAGGTTTAAACAAAAGCTTTTAAAAGTCAGATTCTTCCTCTGCGGAGCTTCAGACTGGTTTTGTGAGATTATCTGAGGAGTTCCCCAGCAGAGTCGCCATTATGTTAACACTCAGGTTGTCCCTAAGCTCTTGAAGGGATACGGTCGAGGTAACCACAAACCAATCTTTGGATTGCAGGTTGTAGCCCACCTGCAATCAGAGAGGGCTCTCTCTTAATGATTTAGCTTTGTTGATGATGATTTTAGGCTAGTTATTGGGTTCAATGGGTTTTGTTTGTGTTTGGGTGGAAGGAGGATGCTTTCAAGTAAAGAGGCAATGCATAGTGTGATAAGTTCAAACCATTGGGCATGGAGTCGGGGAGTAAGGTTGATGGTGCGTTTTCTTGGTCACAAGAGGAAAATGGAGCAGCGTAGCTGCACATAAAACAACCTTCAAGCTAAAGAGATGGAATGAAATGTAAGGAATGAGAGGCAATTAATAATCTCTCACTCAGCTTAACAGGGGGAAGGGAAATGAGCTCTATCTAGGGGCAGTTAAGAATCCCTGGATAACTGTCATACATGGTGAATTAGGGAAAACATGAGCCATGTGGAATTCATATTTCTACCTAAAACGGATGAAAACATAAAGAAACAACAGAAATTGAGCATAGAGTACAGTTGAACAAGTTCTAAGCTAATCTTTCTTTCTACGGTTTAGATGTTGATTTATGAATGGAAAACATAGGTAAGAAGCACTTATTGAGTCATGTGACAACACAATAATTCCACGGTCACTCTTCGACCATTAAACACAGCAAACAATCCGTTCTCCAAACTCGAAAGAAGTCTTTGATTATAGAAAAGTATCAGATACACAGTGCGAGTCTTTCTTGGAATGCATTAGCCAACTATCCATCCAATAACAACAACCAACCCTCATTACATTGTTCAGGACGGTATATATAGGGTAAATGTCCAAAAATATTTATTACAGCCGACCTAACAGGTCTGTGGGAAAAAGTTTTTTAAACCTAACTTGTGCTGAAATTAAATGCAAGTAAATATCCCTTGGGCTGTGCCAGAGGCAGCTGGATCAAAATGAGTTAATATGGTGTCCTCTGTGGTTTGGTGTAGTGCTTCTGCAGTAACTATGCTTTGAGCTTTGGTCCACTAATCTTGTGTGACTTTGATGTGTATTTACTGTGATTTGAGAGCCCTTAAATGGCTTTTATGGCTTCCTTTACTTTGCTGGAGGGCTCTTTATTGTTTATCTGCCTCGAGCACTGAAAAAATCTCCACTGATACACTTTGCCGCAACACTAATACTCTCTGCCACTTCCTGATACATTTTGACATTAAATTCGGCTTCTTTCTGCTTCTGATATGCTAAAAAATGCAAAATCAGCCCTTTTCTGCCGTTTTTGGCGCAAAAACGACCGCGGAATCAAAAGATTCCCCAAATATTCTGGACTTTGGCGCATTTCCCGTAGCGATGCGCATCGAAAACTGCCTCTGTTTTTCATTCCGGGCTTCTGAAGCCTTGATTTTGCACTTGCGCGATTTTTTTGGCGGGTGACATCAGCATGACATCAGCGGTACGACAGATGACGTCAGCATGACATCAGCAGTGGGACCCCCTTGTACGGTGATGATGTCAGCATGATGATGTCAGCAGCGTGACGTGGCAATACGACGGGGTGATGACGTGGCAGGGACACGGTGGCAGGGTGATGTTAGTAAGGCACAGGCAGGAAGGGGTGAGTCAGCGGCAACTTGGCGGGTGACGTGGTGCTTACGTCATGCAAGGGGAGGGCGGTTTCTGGTTTTTGGCGCACCGCTTTTGCGCCTGGGCAGTATTGGGGAGGGGGCTTCCACCACTGCCGGGAGGGCGATGCGTGGCGGGAGTACAATGGCAAAACCATCGATGTCTCGGGCGCTAACCCTCAGCATATCGGGGCAGGAAAATACTCGCCCACCGTAGATCGCGGGTGGGCCAGATCTGACGGCTGGCGGATAAGGTAAGTTAGTGGAAGGGTAAGGACGGGGCCCCGCGCGCCAAATTTTTTAATTTTTAATTTGGTGGGGGTAGAAAACTTTAGAAAGGTGGATTTTTGGGGTTAAACATGAGCGGGGTTAATTTATTTACATGCGGGACCTTTAGGATAGGGGCGGAACATGGGTTTTATGCATATGAAGGAGGGATTTATGCCATGGAAGGATTCCAAAAGCATTGTAAGGGGGGTTTTGTACATTAGAGGAGGGACTTAATGCATAGGAAGGGGTCCTTTGCATTGGAAGATGGTTTTTTGAGACAAAAGGAGGGTTCTTACTAAGTTTCAGATAAGCTTAGCAATTCCCAAGTGTTACTTTATGGTTATTTTTCAACCAGGGGGAGGGGATAAGTATATAGGGGAGTGATTTATCATAATTTTTAATAGGGGAAGGGGAAATAGATAGGGAGCTATACAGTAAAGTTAGTAGTTAATATGATAAGTGATAAGAAAGCGCTAAGTATGTGAATCTTAGGCTATTAGGGGAAAATGATTCATAAAAGGAGTATGAAAATTCCTTGAGTAAAGCAGATCTTTACCAAGGCATTTGATATGAAAATGATGAAACTTAAGAGATATCAAGCAGATCTTGACCTCTTTAGGAAATTAGTGAGTGATTGAGGAAAGAAGAAGAAGGGGAAGTTAGACATGCCTCGCTTGAAGTCCTTCAAATGGAAACTTCCTGATAATTGTGATTTGAATAGATATGACACTTGAAAACATGAAATTGATCACAAATCAACATTCTGCAACCTCAAAACTACCTACCTAGCCTACTTACCTAGAATTTTTCCTTTTTTTTAGTTTAGGTGCACTTAGACTTGCAGACCCATCTTTTCAACTTTTTTCCTTTTCTGTCTTCCTATCTACATCTACACTTATTTCATCCAGGGCTCAGATTAGGCTATTGAGCTCCCTTGCTTCTCTACCTATCTAAGAATCTACCAAGATTAAGCTGTTTGGACAGATATTCATTCTCTATATACTAAAACAGGAAATTGAAACCTATGGAGACCAAGATTAAACTGTTTGGACCTCCCTCTAACTGAAACTTCTTCAAAAATGAAATAGCTCACCAAACTTAGAACATAGCAATGGGAGTTGAACTGGCACACTCTCATGCCCCCTTCTTTGGCTTCTGTAGCAAATATGGAACATTGCAGCATGCAGAGTATGACATATTTGGCATGTAAAAATGTCAATCATGAAAGATGAGTAACCTACTGCAGCAGGAGGTTAACATGTTATACTAGTTATAAGCCTCATTTAACACCGAGGATGGTGTTCCCCCAAGGGGGAGGGGTTTGTAACAACCCCTATTTTATTTTCTATGTAAATAAAATAAGACCAAGGTCATGTGACACATATCCAGGGCTGAATGGTGGGAAAAAACATTATAGTGGGCATCACTTGTGGTTTATTAATGGCTATGGAAATCAGAAAAGGAATTTTCAAAGACAAGAGGCATTAATTGTCATTTAATTATGAAAATAAAGGAAAGTAGGAGAAAAGGAAGGTGAAGAGACACAAATTTGCATGCAAGAGAAATTAGAGGAAAAGTGAAGGAAACTGAAGAGAATAAAGGCATCGGTAATAAAAGGGCATCAAAGAAACAATTGCTAGCTTTCAGAATGTTTTGGTTTGAGCTCTTATTCATTCCCTCTCTCTCTCTCATATACTCTTGCAAACTTAGAGTATTCTTGGAGCACTCTAGCATTCTCCTGGGTTTGGAAGAAGACAAGCATGGAAGCAAAGGGAAAGAAAAGGAAAGTAAGGAAGTACAAGGAGACAATTGGATCAACAACTACAACTCAATTTATTTGCAGGTAGTAGGTTGCATGTATGATCTCCTTGTCATTTTTTTGATGCATGATGCATGCATGTGATTCTTTGGTTAGATGCTATCATTGGCATGGAGGATTTCCTAGATTAATAGTGGTTTCAGTCTTGCCTTGCCATTTCCTAGATAGCCATGGTGTTGTGGGTTTTCCACTTGTTTTTCTTATTGGGTCTTAGGTGTACAATGGCTTTGGGTTGGAATAAATGCTCTGGAGCCTTGAAACAACTTCGATTAAGTGACTACTTCTTAGAGCCTACAGGTTGGAACAAATGCTTTGGATCCTTGTGGGTTGAGTTACTAGTCCTTGGAGCCCCAGGTTGAAACAAATTATCTGGAGCCCTAAGTTAGCTGTTTTTTGAGTTACTAGGTCTTGGAGCCCCAAGTTGAAACAAATTATATGGAGCCCTAAGTTCGCTGTTTTTTGAGTTACTAGGTCTTGGAGCCCTGAACAACTTGGGTAGAGATCGATGTAGATGATGATTAGTAATTTCTAGACCAGTTAGGTGAAATTACTGTGGTTGAGGGTTGAGGTGGTTTGGCCTCTAGAAGCCTTGACTGGTTTTGTTTTGTTTTAACCCTTATGATCCCATATTCATGCTTGGAATATGATATCGGGGTGATTGGCTGAAAGAGAGAATTAGTTCAACCCAATCTATGGTTGAGTGGTAAGTTGAAGTCCTTGACTTGGTTGGCATTTTCATATGTTAATATGAGTTATTTTCCTATTTGTGATCTATGAGTACTTGTAATCATCATTATGGTGATATTATGGCTGATTTGTCATGGTTTCTATTCTAGTTATATGCATGGTAATATGTTGTTCTCTAGCTATGGCTCTTGTTCATGATTCAATAAATGGTTGATGAATGCATGGGTTAACAAGTGTTTGATGCAGATAGCTTGAGTGGACATTGAGCCTTCTTGATGATTCTCTAGTGATATTATTGAATCAATGAACAAATATGTATTTAAGATCTACAAGTGCTATGTACACAAAGTGTTTGTATAAATGAGTAATTTTGACCTCCAACTTCTCTGGGTCATAACTTTAGCATACGATCTCCGTTTGAATATCATAATACCTCGTTTTGAAGATCTCCACAAGGATGCTAAAAAGAAAATTTTTGAAGAAAATTTTGGCACTTTACTAGTCTCTCCATTTTCCATGAAATTTTCATTTAGGCCCTCAAAACGACCTCAAAAGTTTAGAACCCAAAACATTGCCAAAAACAAAAAGTTGGGTTAAATTTAAGGAAATGAAACTGAAAAGAATTAGTGTTGAGTAAAGTTAGGATAATACTAGTGTGATCATGTGTCACTTTGTATTTACAAATAGTTCTGGACATGCAGACCCCATTTCCATAAGTGCATATTAGAAATTGGGTCATGCATAATACCTCTCATCTCATGTTTACTCTGTGAGTAGGTTAATTTTGGTAAATGTGGGGTGGGAATTTACAATAAGGAAGTGCATGAAAAATCTTGGTTGGTGCAGTTGGTTTCATGGAACAAGAGAAGAGTTCATTATTTTGTGAAGTATTATGCATTTGACCTTAATGGTATGCATACATCAACATATCTAAATGTGCTTCCTTTGGGTTCATATAGCATGATTTTTGGTATGGATTAGATGTTCATTCATAGGACCAAGGTGGATTCATGTGACAAAGCCATTAAGTGTCTGGATGATGATGGAGAAAAGAGAGTCTTGTAGGGAAAGAAGAAAATTATATCAGTGAGAATGGTTACAACAATGCAAGCTAAGTGCAACCTCATGAATGGATGTTTGTTGTTTGCAATTCATGTTTCTATTGACAAAGGGAAATAAGATAAGGATGATTAAATCTCGAGGAAGTATCTTGTCTTGCAGCAGTGTCAAGATGTGTTTCCTACAGAAGTTCTAGAGCTTTCACTTGATAGGGAGGTGGTTTTCTCTATTGAATTGGTACTAGGAGCAACACCAACATCAAATACACCTTGTAGGATGAGTACTTCGAAGTTGGTGGAACTGAAGTTGCAACTTAAAGAAATGATTTATAAAGGATACATAAGGCCAAGTGTATCTCCTCGGGGTACATTAGTGTTGTTTGTAAGGAGGGAGGATGGTACTCTTAGACTATGCATTGATTACAAGAAGTTGAACAAAGTGTCTGTTAATAATATGTATCCATTGCCGCAGATTGTTGACTTGTTTGATTAGTTGAAGGGAGCAACAATGTTTATGAAGATTAATATGATATCAGGATATAATCATGTTTGCATCAAAGAAGAAGACATATATAAGACTAAATTTTGTACAAGGTATGGGCATTATTAATTTGTGGTGGTTCCTTTTTGTCTTTCCAATGATCCATCCGCCTTCATGTGTTTGATGAATGATGCATTGCACCCCTGCCTGGATAAGTTTGTGATAGTATTTGTTGATGACATATTGGTATTTTTAAAGGATGAAGAAGAGCATGCCAAGAACCTGGTAGCGTTGTTGAGATTGTTGATAGAGAATAAGTTGTATTCCAATCTCAACAAGTGTAGTTTCTTTGAGTCTCAGATTCATTAATTGGGACATGTTGTTTCTAAGAAGGGATAACAGTGGATCCAGAAAATATTAATGCTATCATATAGTGACTAGCTTAGAGGAATGTGGATGAGGTCATATCATCCATGGGAAGAATAGGTTATTACAAGTGATTGATTAAGAACTTCTCTAAGATTGGCTATCATATCACATCCTTGTAGAGGAAAGGGAAGAAGTTTGAATGGACTGAGGAGTGTGCAACTAGTTTTGAGTAGTTGAAGAATTTGGTTATGGATCCTCCAGTATTGAAGATTACAGATCTTAATAAGGAGTTTGTGGTCTGTATAGATGCTTGTAAGGAAGAACTTGGTGGAGTCCTAATGTAGGAAGGGTAGGTGGTCTACAGTGAGTCAAGGAAGATGAATGAGAACAAGAAGAACTATATGGCTCATGATCTTGAGTTAGAAACTATCATTCTTGCATTAAATATGTGGAGACATTATATTCTTGGTAGAAGATTCAAATTGATGAGTGATTATAGTGGGATGAGGTACTTGTTTGACCAACCTAATTTAAATGCATGATAAGCTAGATGGTTGGCTACCATTAGTCAATTTCATTTTGAGATAAAGTACATTAAAGGGCAATAGAATAGGTTTGCAGATGTTCTTAGTAGGAGAGTGCAAGTGAATCATATTTCAGATGTGACATCTTATGAGACATATTTATAGGACCGAATCTTGCATGTAGGGAAACATGATGGGAGGTGTCAGTAGTCGAAGGATAGATTACAACAATAGGGTGAAGGTGATAGGGATGATTGGTTTTGTTTTGTTTTGGAAGCCTTGGTTGGTTCTTTTTTTATTTATCCTATGAGATCCCACATTCATTTTTGGAATATGGCATGATTTGATTGACTAAAAGAGAGATTTGGTTCAACCCAATATATGGTTGGGTGGTACATGGAAGCCCCTGACTTGGTTGGTTCGTGCATATGTTAATATGAGTTATTTTCTGGATGTGATCAATGATCACATGAAATAGTTATTGTGTTTATTTTAGGACTATTGTCATGGTTTCATATGATTATATGCTAGTTATATGCATGGTTAAATGATGTTCTCTTGTTATGGATCTTGCTCATTCTATATGTCATTGAATGATTATGTGAATGCATGATCTAACTAGTGTTTGATGCAACTAGCTTGAGAGGGCAGTGAGCCTTCTAAATGATTATCTGGTGAAACTAAGGAGACATTGAACAAATATGCATTCATGACATGTAGCTACTATGTTTACCATTATCATGTGATTGACATGTTTGGGCAAGATTTGAGCCTAGTATAGTTTGTATATAATTGTGATTATCTGATACTTGATTTTGAAGAGTAATGGGATATTATGGGCAATGGCTTATAGGATAGCCTTGAAAATGTGGCATTTATTTTGTAGGCACATGCACAAAACTGAGGATTTTTAGCTGTAGTCGCATGAAGTAAGGCCTATGCATGCAATTTGGTCCTTCTGGTAGCATGCACAACTTGGCATGCATACGAGTAGGATGTAAGATTTGGGAAAAAGAAAGTTCCAACCTAGGGTAGTATCATCAACAAATGTTGTCTGGTATCTGGGTGATGTGGTGTTCTTAGAAGGTTGTAGAATGTTTTCGATTAGTAGACCCCACTTCCATAAATAGAACTTGGATGTTGGGTCATGTCATGGTAACTTTCAACTCATGTTACCTAGAGAGCTTGTGAAAGCGAGTAAATATGGGATGGGGTGGTTACAAGAACTAATTTGTGAAGATGAAATACCTCTCTTATCAAAGAACAATATATTATTATATCAATATCAAACTTTGAAATAAGATTATAATTTCTTATCATAATAGTTTATTGAGAAGGATAAGGTCATTCAAGAATTGGAAGAGTGAAAACAACACCTTTAATTGGAAGTAAGTAGCCTTCATAATGCTAAAAAAGAAAGTACTATTGTTGAGCTATGTAACACCCTCCTCCCACATCTACCCAAGCAACCGTCCATCCATGGTGAACATGCGATGAAAGGACACTATGATATGATTTGACCTCCTAAGTCACATTAAGGAAGTGGAACAGATGGAAACACACCATACAAACATTCAATAGCAATGATAGGACCCTCAGGAACCAATCTAATACTTTAGACAACTTTCCCTTGGGTCCCACTAAACTTTTGGACAACTTAAGCCTTAGTTGCTCACATGCTATAGCCATGATATCGTCCAAAAACCCAAAGTCACTCTCACAGGCTTGTCTACCAAGAACTAGAGTCTAAATTTGTCAATGCCATTCCAACGACCCTGAGATTTGAGCCAATTTTTTAGGCCCAGAGACGAAGTCACTACCCAGAATTGAACCATCTATTTAGAATAGTAAAATAACATGGAAATGAAAATATTAAAGAAAATACTTGTTTAAGACCTTGATTGGACCCCTATTAGCCATGACAAGGATTTTATTAAACATATCACAAATATGTAATCTCTAGGTGCAAATGAGAATTATGAGCATAGGGGTCTCATACTAAGCTGAGAATCACGAAGAACCATTGATGTCTCAACACATCAAATACCATTCCATCCATTAGGTCATAGATACATTGATCATTCAATTACAAGTAAAAAACATGATGGAAACCGTACATGGATGCTATCATAAAACACATGCATTACCAGCATAATAGAAGAAAAAATACTCATGAAAATACAACCATATAGGCCACATATAATCCATAAAAATGCAAGGAGAAATAACCTTTCATTAATGATGCAAAATCCAAACCTGAGATGGGACTTCCACATTCCACACAATGGTAGAATGGCTGAGCCAAATCTCTCTTCAACCATTCACTCCTGTGTCATATTCCAAGCATGAATGTGGGATCTCATAGGACACATCAATAAAAAATCATTTAGGGCTTCCAGAGGCCATACACCTCCAGCCATCAAACAATGATTCCACCTCGCAATCAAACATCACAAAATCATCATCAAATTGGTCTCCATCTAATACTTCCAGCGCTTCTAGAGCTTTTTTCCCAATCAAGGCTTTCAAGGACTAGTAAATCAGCCCACACTTTCCGCCAAGCTTCTAGAGTGTTTATCCAACCAAGGCTTCCAAGACTAGTAACTTAACCCACCGAGGGATTCCAGAGTGTTTTTCCAACCAAGGCTTCCAGGACTAGTAACTCAACCCATTGAGGGATTCTAGAGTGTTTTTCCAACTAAGGCTTCTAGGACTAGTAACTCAACCCAAGTTGTTATAGGGATTCTAGAGCGTTTGTCCAACCAGTGTTTCCAGGAACTAATAACTCAACCCAAGCTAAGGAAACATGAGAAATAAACAAAACAAATAATGAAAGTAAACCCACAATCACCATGGCTATGCAGGAAATGGGAAAGCTAGGCAATCCAATGTCAATCTAGGAAATCCTCCATGCTAATGAAAAATCATGACCAAGAATCCACATGCATATGTCGTTCATGCCAAAACTAGTGAATAAAACAAACATGCAACTCGGTACCTACAATAAAATCTAATGTAGCTACTGATCTCGATACCCTCTTGCACTTTCCTGCTCTTCCTTTGCCTTGTTTCTCCAAGAATCCAAGTATACCACACCCACCAAGAGTGCTCCAAGAAAAATCTAAGTCTCCAAGAGTATGAGAGAGAAAGAGAATACTGAGAGAGCTCCAAAAATGAATTGAAAAAAGGTTACGAATTGATCCTTAGAAGCCTTTTTAAGAATGAGGCCTCTATTTTCTTTATTTTCCATTATTTTCCTTCAATTTCCTCCTCACATGCAACCTGTGACCTTTCACCTCCCTTTTCTCCTAATTTCCATTATTTTCATAAATAAATGTACCAAAATTCCACTTTTCCTTTCCAAAGCCTTAGCCATTGCCTTTGCCATTTTCCTTAGCCATAAACAATCACAAGTGATCCCCATCACTAGGATTTTGCCCAACATTCATCTTGGAATAAGTGTCCCATCAACTGTAGTTATTATTTTGCCTTTATTTACTTTTATTACATGGAATTATCACCAGGCATATTATAGAACCCTCCCCCTTGGGGGAACACCATCCTCAGTGTTCAACAAGACCTATAACCACAAAAATGCTATAAGAAAAATATACTACCAATGGAGCTTTATAACTTAGCTCAATGTAATATTTACAAAGATCAACCTGTTGGAAACAAAACCAACATGAAAACATAACAACATAACATCATAATCACGTGAAACCCATACTGCTTATTGGAGCATTATAAAATATCTCATGGCGGTATTTACACACATATACATATGTACATAAACCATCATCATCAAAACATATACCAAAACATATACCACAAACCACACCAAAAAACCAAGCCAAAAATGCTTTGCCTCAAATGACAAACAAAGAAGGATACATAGCTTGCATCTGATCCGCCATATCCCATGTATCTTCATGAGGTCCAAAGTGATTCCACTACACCTTAACTTGCTTGATTTCTTGCTTCCGGAGTAGGAGCACCTTTTTCTGCAATATACACTGAGGCCCCAAATGGAATTCTCCATCTGGTTCCACCTGCAATACATACCAGCCAATCACATGATCAACATCTTTAACATACTTATTAAGCAATGATACATGGAAAACATCATGGACTTTCATTGTTTGAGGTAGTTCAAGTCGATAGGCTACTGGCCCAATCCTTTCAATAATGTTGAAGGGTTTGCAAAACCGTGGTGCCAACTTGGCACATGATCCAATCGCAAGGAGATCTTCTTCGGTTTGATGCATAGGTACACATGTTCCCCAAACAATAACTCCTTGAACAACCTATTTCAATCTGCATAGATTTTCTTCCTATCTTGTGCTACCTTTATATTTTTCTTTATAACCTGCATTTCCTGTTCAATGTCTGCCAACATATATGGTCCAATCAATACCTTGTTAACCGGATCACTCCAATTAATGGGAGTGTTACAACTCCATCCATACAATGCCTCAAAAGGACCCATTCTCAAATATTCCTAATACCCATTGCTGTATGTAAACTCTAACAATGGAAGGTACTCTTCCCACTTTCACTGCTAATGCATCACATACATCCTCAACATGTCCTCCAATATCTTGTTAACCCTCTCTGCCCGTCCATCCATCCGTGGATGATAAGTCGTATTGAAGGCCAACTCTGCGCCCAAACTTACAAATAAATCCTTCCAAAAATTGGAAGTGAACTTCACATCCTTGTCTAACATAATATTCTTTGAAACACCATGCAATTTGACCACATCTCAGATGAATACCTATGCTACATTTCTAGATGAAAATGTATACTTCACTGGAATTAAATGTGCAACCTTTGTCAATTTGTCAACAATAACCATGATGGAGTCATGTTGTCTCATTATCTTCAGAAAACTTGTAATGAAGTCCATGGAAATGACTTCCCATTTCCACTCTGGAATCGCAATCAGCTATAACAGTCCATCTATATTCTTACATTCCACTTTCACTCATTGAAGATGAAAACATCTAGCCATGAACGCTACTACATCCCTCTTTGGTAGCCTGGGTAACCTTAATAAGGTTTCACATGAAACCCTATCAATATTATCTTCTTGAGTTCACTGCTATCTAACACATATATCCTATCTCTAAACCTGACAAATCCATCTGTTGTAAGACAATAATCCATATCCTGTGCACCTGCACCTATATCACTACCTGATCCAAAATGGATCTAGGATAGACTTGTAAGTCTAAGTGTTCCTCACAGAGGAAAATGAAAGTCCAAGGATACTCTTGGAAATAGCCCCATTGTGTAGACTTTTTCATTCTAAGTCGACTACAACTTGAATGGGCTAAAATGGACTTTGGATGAAGAATTTATCGCAAAAATAAGTTTTCCTTTGTCCTTAGAAAAGGAGGCAAATTCTTATATAAATGGGATTTAAAGGGAAAATGTGTTTTTAACATAGAAACCCTTAAAAACCCATCGCATCACAATTATTTATCGCATTGCAATAAACAAAGGGAAAGGACTGAAAACAAGTGTGAAGGCCTTCAGCGGACCTGATGGATTTATAAATTAAATAGGCAAACCTTTTGAGTTCCGAAAGGAAGGAGCAGAAAGCGGTATTTCGAGTGGGGTTCAAGTGGTATGGGGTATTGGATGGGCTCCACCCGAATCCATACATTGGCTGAGGCATGGCACAACAAATGATAGAGGAAACTACCTTTTCGGGCGGTTAATCATCGTGCAAGTTACACACCCAAAACAGACTGTCAGTCATTGGATTAGCGTCGCAGATCAATGGTCAGGATCTGATCAGCGATTAGTGTGACCAAAGGAAAGACCATTGGGGCTGTTGCGATAATGATATGTGATATGTTGATGTTCCGATGGGCTGATGTGATAGCGTTGATAGAGTGATCAACGATATTGACAACTGGCGCTTGACGAACCCCTGATACCAGTGCCAATGCACATTGCAATTACAACTTGTGATATGTCGGTAAAAAGGCGAACCCGATAAGAATTATGGACATGATTTCATAATATTTGAAATCTAGAATTTCAAGTTTTCTTTGTATTTCCTATGTAAATGGGTTTTTGACCATACGAAAGTGCGATGCGATATGGTGACCAAAGGCAGACCCAATGGGGATTATAAGCATGATTTCATAGATTTTGAAATTCGAGAATTCAAGATTTCTGTGTATTCCTATGTATTGAGGTTTTTAGACCACCCACCTAAGCGATAGTGATAAGCGATATCTGGATAGACCCGATAGGTTTATAGGGACGATTCCATAATATTTGAGGTTTGGGCTAAAGGCCCATGATTTGTTTTGCATGTGTTTCTTGTGTATTTCCATTATTTGGCTAACATGGCGAGAGGAAGGCAAAACGATCTGATTCCCCCATGCTGATGATTCCTTTCCATTTGTAAATGGATTCTTATGAGGAAATAGTCAGGTTCTTCAATAATGGAGGACTGTAACCAATGCATGATAAAAACACAGAGAGCACAAATGCTGAAGGTAGTTGAAGGTTGCTGAGGGAGCTAGAGGATTGAAAGAGGTCACTGGAAGGTTGCTGAAGAATCGCTTGGAGGTTAAGCAGGTTACAAAGGCATGCAAAGGTCAAGAGAGAGAGCCATGAGCTAGAGCCAAGAGCTAGAGCCATGAGACAGAACCAAGAGCTAGAGCTAGAGCTAGAGCCATGAGCTAGAGCCAAGAGCCAGAGCTAGAGCCAGAGCCATGAGCCAAAGCCAAAAGCTAGAGCCAGAGCTAGAGCCGAGAGCCAGAGCTAGAGCTAGAGTCAAAGCCAGACCCAGAAAGCTAGAGAGCTTCATATCCAGGGATGAGATGGTAGTCTAAGTCCATTATTTCTATGTAATACAATGGAGCTAAGCATGGAGCTTGTAAAAGGACTTTGCCATAATCCCAGAGAGCCTAGTTGAGTTGACTAGAGCTCAAGAAGACGTAGCCCAAGAGTTTTGGGTGAACTCCATATTATATTGCTGTTATGAGTGTTTTCTTCTTGCTGCATTGCATTGCTGCTTTATTTGTTGTTATATGTTTTTATATCAGTTCAAGAAAATAAACTTAAAGCACATAAACAGTTTTAGGACAAACACAAGCATACACCTATTTCAAGCATTATTAATTCTGCAATTGGTTAATCATAAGGTCTTGGGAATATTTAAACTTTGGAAGTGGGAGAGGTTCTTGTAAGCTAGACAAGAAGCCTTTAGTGCCCCATTTTCAAATCAGGTGGTATTAGAGCCTAAGATTGGTTAACCCCACCTTCAGGAAGGTGATATCAAAGTTGGCTATACCAGAGCAGGTGGTAATGCTTGATTGATAGAGCAAAGATTGCTTGTCTGGAAGGTGTTTAAACAGTCAGAGGTTGATTGTATGTTTGTTTGCAGAATGACTATTGTTTGAGTTTGCAGACGTAAAGGGAAAGCTATTGATAGCTCAGTCCAGGAAGAACGAGAAGGAAGAAGGGCTGAAGGAATTCTTCTTATCCCAAAGGACCTCAAAGCAATCCTAGAAGAACAAGAGGTTTGTTGCAAAAGGTTTCTTGAATAAGCTCTTTGTTAATCTTGTTGAAGTTCTTTTGTTCATTGGCATAATGACTACTTCTACAAGTGATTCCTCAAATTCTTATTTCTTCACAAGATTCTTTGATGAAGACATGAAGCAAGACTTTTTCATCATGATGGATATGGTGAGAGAAATGTATGAGGATGGAAGGAAGAGCAACATACTTAGAGAGAAATTGAATTCCGTGGAGGAAGAGAAGCAATTGCTTTCTGACAAATTGTAGGAAATGGAGAGGCAACTTCATATTGCAAATATGAACCTGAAAAGGATGCATGAGTTGGAGAAAAAACTCCTTGTTGCCAAAGAAGCTTCAGTCAAGTATTAGCTTGAAGAAGAGGTAAACAGTTCCTGTTTGTCTTCAAATTCTTCTAAGAATGTTTATATTGGTTCTTTTGAAAAACATACCAGAGGCATAGGTTCCAAGCTAATGTCCAAGATGGGATATGAAGGAAAAGGCTTAGGTAAGCATGCACAAGGTATTGTTGAGCCAATAATAGTTGAGGAAAGGCCTAAGTATTTGGGTCTTGGCTATGGATAGTCTTATGGAGGAAGTTCCAAAGCTGCCATGAAGGCCATTGAAACAGTTCCAAGAAGGAGTTTCATTTTAGGTCTTCTACTCCAAAAGTGTGAAGATTTTATTTAGGAGGAATGCAATAGCTTAAAACAACATTTGTAGGATGAAGGTGTTCAGAAGCACACACTTGAACCAAAGAGTTGTGGAAACTTTGACAGCCTTGAAGAGATTGATGGTGTTCCAAGGGGAGCTACTTCTTCATTTGCTTCACCTCCTAATGAAGGCAATAAAGGTGAAAGAGAAAGGTATAAATATGGTTCTAGCCATATTCCTTCTAATTTTGTTTAGCATGGTAAATTTCCACATAGATATGGGAAAAGAATTGCATGCTCCTTTTGTGGTTTGGATAACCATAATGTTTCTAGATGTTGGAAGAGAATGGCCACATACAGGAAACTTTTGAAGGAAAGAAAGCAATAAGACAAAGGTCCATTGGACAAGGCAAGTCATGCTATCAATAGGATGCACATGTGTTGCACTTACTACCATAATCAAGGGCATCTTACTGAAAAGTGTTGGACTTCGAATCCAACAATGCTTCCACAAAAGCTGAAGAAAGTGGAAAGAGAAGACGACAGAAATGGAAAGAAAAGTTTCCATGGACGATGTGTTTCAGGATGATTCACATGTTGATGGTGATGTGTAGACAAAGGCAAGACCTTTGGAATAAATTGGTAAGAAATGGTTAGAGTTCTTATCCAATTAAGATTGCATGTCTATTAATGCATCTATTTCCATTTCTTTGTTAATAGAATGCAAGTTGTATGATTTTACCAAGAAGGTGAATGGAGAAGTTGAATAGGAGACTCACTTTATTGCTACAACATTATATGTTCATTTCATCTTCGAAAGTATAGTGTGCTTAAGCGAAATTTGAAGGATGAAATGCATGCATAAGCTTGATGTGCATGAACAGAGGGATGTTGATGATGTCCTTGTATTTGAACATGTATGTGTAATTAACTTGAAGGGTTGATTGATTTGTTCATGCATGTTGATATTGACTTGAGAAAAGTTAACTTGGTATCCAAGATGGAGATAATGATGAAGTGTTTCATCTTTTGAAAAGAATCCTTGAGATCGTCTCCACATGCTTGACTTGAAGGGTCATTTGTTTTAAAGACATGTTTTGTGGGCTTGGTATCTAGTCCATCATTTGTATGCAGATGAAAGACATGGAGGTGTTCACAAGATGTGAAAGTCTATTTCTTTTGTTGAAGCAGGAGTTTATGCCATCCAGTTGTTATCTGTATTTCTGTTGTTGTTAACAGTTGTTGTTGACAACTTCTCAAACATGTACAAATGAGAATTTTGTGAAGCAAGTGTAACTTCACATTGGTTTGAGCCACCTCGGATAAATGATCAAGGTAGAGAAGTTCAAACTACCTTCTGTGACCATCTCAGCAGGAGTTATGCATGAAGTAAAGGAAGAAACTAGTTCTTCCCAGGAGGACCAACACATCTAGGAAGGAGAGTGGTCAAAGGCTTTGGTTCAGAGGCACTATGCAAGGAAAGTGTATGGAGGCTAAAAGAAGAGGGTTTTGCTAATCTCATTTACTGTTTAGATCAATATGTCAGCATTTTGGAAACCAAACTTTCTTTTAGTGGGAAGGTGTGATCCAAAATGGATCTAGGATAAACTTCTAAGTCTAAGTGTTCCTCACATAGGAAAATAAAAGTCTAAGGATACTCTTGGAAATATCCCCATTGCATAGATCTTTTCATTCTGAGTCTACTGCAACTAGAATGGGCTAAAATGGACTTTGGATGAAGAAGTTATCGCAAAAAGAAGTTTTCCTTTGTCCATTGAAAAGGAGGTGTTATGCTCATACCAATAGGTGTCATATTTCATGATTGACTGGTAAAAACCTTAATATTCTCAGCCTTTCCCTGCTGCAAAGGCTTTCCATATTTTCAAAATATAAAAAAAGAATTAAAAAATGAAAAGAGGGTATGCACTAAAAGAAATATCAAAGGGAAAAAAGAATGAAATGGTCAAAACAAAAATGAAAGAGATGAACCCCAAATAAAAAGGCTAGGAAAGTGTGCAAGTCCAAATGCCACTACTATTTCATGTTCTGTAAATAAAAGTTTCATGTGTAGTTTGTTGAACTTTATGCTGCAATTAATGAATAGCCAAATAACTTAATCTTGGCTAGTTCATGTTTTAATTTCTTGTTTTAGAGATAGAGAAATAAAACTTGTCCAAACTGTTCAATCTTGGCAAGTAGATAGATAGGTAGAGAAGTAAAGGAGCTCAACAGTTAAAGCTGAGCCCTTGGATGTTACAAGGGTAGATTTAGATAGGATTGCAATGAAAAGAAAAGAAGATCGAAAGGGTCTGCTAGTCCAAGTGCACCCATAGAAAAGGAAGAAAAAATGCTACGTACAATAGGCTGGGTAGGCAATTTTGATGTTGTAGAAGCATGCTTATGGTTAATTTTGTTTATCAAAAATGTTCATCTTATCATTATCATAAGTAGTATGGCAGCTATTTGGTTACAAATCAAGTGAGGCATGTCTAACTTCCCTTCACACTTCTCCCAAAATCACTTACTAACCTCCCCCCAAGGATGTTGAGATTTTCTCAATACTCCCGAATCTCTCCACCTCATTTCATGAAAAGGCTTGATGAAAATAACATTTTGGCTTTAGACAAAGAAGCCACATTTCTTGTGTAAATCCCTCTTTTCTCTTTTTTCCTAAGTTTTAAACATTGCAACTTAGTGTTTTGCACTTATTTCTACATATTAACTTTAACATTATTATTAAATCCCACCCCATCACCTGTTCCCATATTATATATATAATAAAAACCCCAAATGTTATTATTCCCCTCCCAGCTAAATTATAGCCATATGTTAATGTTTTACAGGGGATTCAAGGTTTATCCTAAACCTTGTGAATAACCCTATCGGCGTGACCTTGGGATTAATTAACCACCCGGGTTAATTAATAACCTAACTAAACCCTCCCTGCATGCAAATGTTGAAATTTAATTAACATCTGGTTAATTAACAGTCTGATCACCCCATAGCCAATCAAATCACCCCTGATATATTTAAATCAACATTTATTATATATTGGGCCCTGCGTTGTAACCCTGAGCCACCTCTGACCTCCGCCAACCATCAGATCTCGGCCCTCGCATCCGACAGCTAAGATTTATATCGCGACCCCCTCTGTCGCTGCACTTTAACGCCCGAGGAGTGGGCGGTATTCGACCCGTACCAAGGACGCATGGCACCTTCCCACCATGCTCGCTGCCTCTCCACCCCAAACCACTCTGGCCCATACACGGTGCGGGTCGATACTACTTACTGCCCTCCCACTGACCCCACCTACTGACGCCATCGCCATGTCACCGCCACATCAGCATTCATACCCACATGTCACGAAAAAACGTCACATCCCAGTGATGTCATCCAACCAAAAAGCCTTGCGAATCCAATTTTTGTTAAAAAGTTGCGAAAGGGTCATTTTCGCTCATTTTCATTCGTTTTTTCTGTGAAACTGGTGCATGCAAACTACATCCATAGCAACTACTCGAGCATATAGTCTGCCACCTGGCCAAATAAATTCCAACATCATGTTCTCCAGCTCGTCCCACAAACCGCAAAGTGCACAGTTCACCTTTAAAATCAGGCATTTACCTCAATTCCCTTCCCGAACCCTGTAAATTTCAGTTTTCCTTTGTAAATTTTTCCAAGGAGCCAAATTCAAGTTGGATTCAGCCTGCTGGCTTCATATAAGTATACCTAGTATTGTTGTTTAAACTAGTTTTTCAAAGATACTTGACCTCCAGTTGAAAACATAGTAACCAAGTATGGAAGCTTCGGTGGCCCTAAACATTGCCCCCCTCAATGTGCTGCATAAAGACCTGGAATGGTTACCCTTGGTTGACAAAGATTTTCAAATCCAAGACTTAACTGGTGACAAAAACCACCTCCAGGCATTTTGTGAAATTAGGAACAGTTACCAAACTAACTCTGATCTCTATGGAATATGGGAATCCAACCTGCCCATGTACTACCTCCCCTCAGTCAATGTTTTCCCTGATATTGTTCACCTATGATGTGCCAATTATGAACCTGCCCAGGGAGTAGTTAAGACTCCATATGGAACTGTCCTCTTTTATATAACTCCTAAGTCCATCAATGAGATGTTACACTTCAAACCCACTCAACCTTTGGCTCCTCTTTCTATGGGATTCTTGCTTGAGCAGGGCCCTAAACTGCCCAATTCAGAGATAACCCATATTGCTCAAACGTTTATGAGACCAGAGTGCCAGCCCAAAGTCCCACATCCCTATGTGCATGTCTGGTTCAATGAAGCTGGAAGATTCATTATTGATATGATATCCTACGTCCTAGGATTTAAGACAAGTGAATATGTTGATGAGACCACCTTAGTTTTGTTGTATATATTTACTCCAGGATAGCCCCCTACTGTCAAATATGACTATGCTACTTTCATTGCCAACAAGATCCATGACCAATTCATGAGTATAGACAGAGAAGGAGTCTTCAAGTACACATCTTATATATATCATCTGTTTCTCTATTATCAACCAGACAGTTTTCAGTTTCCCATCAGAAAATTGGATTCTAAAGGAAAGAGGTCTGTGATCTTTTGGACCTCAGCCTTCCACAATGTCCGCGACTCCCCTTATACCTAATATGAATTAATTGACTTGTTTATACATATGTTCTCTTCTCTACCGATGAGAACTCCTCCTCCTAGACTCTCTGGTGATATGCAGAAGATTTTATAGCTCTCCAAAAACTACAGAATAGGTGACTAGTACTTCTACCAAAATCACACCAAAATCAGAATATATGGCTGTGAGTTGTGCCCTTATAAGCTACCCAAATATGTGCCCATGAGACTATTTGCACTGGAATATTTCAGGCAACTTATCAATGCAGACTTAACTCACTTTTGCAGTGCAAAGAAAGAGGCCCAACTAAGAATAAGAAACTAGTTAGGCCCTTTTATCATTAACAAGAGGGAAGCATGGGAAGATGTTGATAAGATATTGGGGGAAGATCTTAAATTGAAGAAAAGTTTCTCGTGGGTACCATATGACCCAAATGGCTTTATAAGTGACAGAAAAGTAAAAAACAGGCTATCATCCTATAAACATTCTAAGATCCCTCAAATAGAGCAATTTGCTAATCAGGATGAGTGGGTAGATGGTACATTAATAGAAGAACTTACTTAGCAAGAAGTGATGGAACAAGCTATGAAAGATATTGAAAAGACCTTTGACCTGGAATCTTTTGGATAGGTATTTTTCAAGCTACCTCAGCAAACAGGAGTTGGCCCATCTGCTGCTAAAATCTCTCAGCAGCCTACACAAGAAAGCACTACATCAGCTACAGGGACAGCAAAAGGTAAGGAAGTCAGAGACACAAAGCAACAAGCAATGACTGATCAACAGGGAAAATTCCTCTAATCCAGAACAAAGAACCAAAGATACCAGCGTTACAGACTCCTCTAAATGAGGAAAAGGGCAAGAAAAGAGACAGAGAAGAAGCCACACCCAGCAGTGGACTTGTAGAGAAGCCAGGTGCAAAAAGGCAAAGACTTAATCCTCTATCTGAAGAGGAAATCATTGAAGAAACAATAGAAAGTCTAAGAGGTGAGAGGGCAACCATCCCACATAATCCCGAGTAATAGAAACATCCACCACCTCTCACAGGTAGGACCTAGAAAGGCAGCATAGTGTGGAAGTTTCATCCACTAGGCCGCGAAGCAAGCAAGGTTCTGATATCTAAAGAACATTCATGGAGATAAAGGCCCAAAATGACCCACTGAGGCTGCAACTTTATAATCAGCTTCTCAAGATGGCCCCCACCAACCAACGAAGGTTAATGTCTGCATATGACATTAAAGAAGGTAAAATGATCTTGAGCCACTTTAAGCCTAAAGTACAATAACCATAATCAACAGCTGACTACATTAGAACAAATCTGGAGGTCCTTGCCAAAGACATTCATCCTATGGACCGGATTGAGCTGCATAAGCAAACTGGAGAGATAGTCTACTCCACACTAGTAGATAAAGCGATGTTGGCTCACAAATTGCATAACTCATTGAACAACACCTCTGCTCAACTGGATTTGGAGAATGCTTCCTCTCTAGCCAAGGACAACAAGATCAAATCTTTTGAAGATATTATTATTGAACTAGGACATGATCCCAAAGATGCCAAAGGCATAATGGCTTTGATAAAGAAGAATGAAGAGGACATTGCTACCCTTAGGAAACAATTAAAGCTGCCTTCTACTATGCATCCACAAACCACAAAAGTTGTACAATAGAAGTTAGAGGAGGACGTGATGGAATTTCTTATGAGAATGAATGAAAGTAAAAGTGAGACGGAGCAGGCATTAGAGAAAGCATTACAAGAAAAGCAGGGAGAGTCGACCTCCCAGCCACCTGAAATAGCTCCAACACTCACAACTACCCCTCCTACAGTTACAACAGCAGTGCCTCCCACTATCTCGGCATCAACAACAAAAATCACCACAAGTACCCCAGCAACAACACCAGGCGGAAGTACAGCTATGACTACAGAACAATTAATAAAAGCCATGGATGATTTGAAACTCCAAGTATCTGAGCTGAAGTACGTAAAAGAAAAAATGGAAAAAGTTGAACAGAGCTATGATAAATCAAAGGTGAATGTGGCAGAGAAAACAAGGGAGATCAAAGCATTGGAGAACAAGGTAAGAGCCTTAGAAAAGGATCTCTCTCTAGATAAGCCTCTAGCAGAAATCAGAGAAATTTTGTGGACCAACATCACTCAATCCCTTAGTGATGAGTGGAGATCCATCCAAACCATTTATGAAAAAATTGATTTGATAGGAATTTCCCAAGTGGAAATTCAAAAAACAAGAGCATTATTGGGACAGATGCCTGAGCAAGCTAATAGGCTAATACATTTTTTGAATAACAAGACCAGTGAAGAACTGAAAGCACTAGATATTAGAGACAGAACAGGTACCATTTTTGACATCAAGAGAGTTCTAACCATGGGAGCTCTAATGCAAAACTTGGATAGAAGATGCCAGGACATGCAGGTAGAAGTTGATTCTTTTGCTGGAAAATTTATAGTCATGCATCAAAAAGGTTTGCGAAGTCCTTTGGGAAGTAATGATCGTTTGATGAAGCACAAGGACTATGTTCATAAATTAAATACATATGTTGCTAATCAAGCTAATGCATCTTCAAGCACTTCAGGAGAGAAGGCACTGCCATCTGGCCAGTCCCTTTATGACAACCTGGAAAATCTGTCTTACATAAAGCATGAGGTAAAACATTTGTTCACCATATGACCTAATTTCTTCAGGTACATGGAGACTGATGAGACTTTAAGGAAGATGCAAAGACATAAATTACCAGTTCCAGAGTGGTGGCAGAGCATGTTAGAGATCCTGTAAATTATCTTTAGTTAATCCAAAATTTTGGACCATTTACTATAATGCAGAAAAAAGGAATGAATCACATTCACGTGGTTCAAAGTGCATCACATCAGAGTTAAAGAAATCCAGCTAAGGTAGAATCACCTGCATAGAGGATCGATATAAGACAGCTAGGAACCGACTTGCAACACCTACCTCCAGTACATCTCATAAAGATGGATCAACCAACGCAGCATGAATTTATTGCATCTATTGATTGTCTCCCTATTTTCGAAACTACCTGTTTCTGTCTATGTAAAAGAAGCATTAATTGTCAGCAGATATTATTTCTATCAGATATTTTGTATGATATCTTGACATTTCTGTATAAATATCCCCCTAGATGAAGTATTTGGGGTTGGTTGGTTGATATTGGATGTTCATAGTTTTGACTGTAATACTGAACAATTTTGGAAATAAAAAGGCTGTTGGAACCATTTTGTCGAGCTCACTGGATGAAGAATTGATGCTAAGGACCGTGTTACAAAATTCTTGAATCGTTTTTATGGATCAATAAGTCCCTTCTAACTTGTGTTTTATAGTTTTTGTGTTTACTAATCATATATGTTTCACGATCTAAATAATAGAGAAAAAGAATAACTCAAAATTTGCTTGTTTTCACTCTGTGTTCAGTCTCTGTTATTATTAATGTTTTCTTTAGAATTAGTATAAACAGGAATTCTTAATTGCTCCTGTTTCCCCTGGTTCTTTCATCTTGAATATTAGCTAAGGATTTCTTAATTGCTCCTTAGCAGTAGTCATCCATTTTCCCTCTATCAACATGATGAAGGATTCTTAATTTCCCTTCACCCATTGACTCCACTCCATCTGATTCCAGCCTTTAAATTGGTCCATATTCGAGTACCTTGCTCTGTGATAAATCCTCTGGTAAGTAACCTAACCCAGGAAGCCATCCCTCTTTGACTCCATCATACCCAATGGACTGAAATTTTTCAGTTTTACCTCACTGTACTATTGAGTCACCCTCCTTCCAACCAAACTCAAAACAAAATCCTTGTACCTCATAACTAGCATAATATACGTCAAAACAAAGTTAAATTATAAAGAGAGAGCCCTCTCTGGATACAAATTGGCTAGAATCCATGTCTAAACGATTGGTTTGTGGTTACCTCGACCGTATTCCCTTTCCTACAACTTTGGGAACAAACTGAGTGATAACATCATTGACGACTCCACTGGGGACATGAATAATTGTTTGTTACTGCTGTTTATTTTTAAAGCTACAGATGGAGCCTGAAGTTAGACAAGTAGCCGTTGAAACTACTTTTGCTATGCAATTGCAGGAGTAAATATAAGCTGCTTCAGTCTATCTCCAGTCTAGTTTTAGGCTTTGAACAGTTGTCTCAAATACTTGATCAGTCCCTTATTTCAATAGATCTTTAGGAAAATTCAAAACTCCCATATTTGAAAACTTCCTAGAAACATTCTGTCAAAAGTTGTATCCTTCAAATATTTCGAGAAAAACCAAAAAATATATTCAAAAGCTGGCTCCAAAGAAGAAGATCCATTACACTAGATCAAATCCAGATCCAAATCCCCCACTTGTGTTTCAAAATCTTAATCTGGTTCCTAAGAAACTTAGAAGCCAGCAGAGCCAAGAACATTCTACTAGTTCACCCCTCGACATATATCAGCAGAACCTTACCAAATTTGAGCTTACTCCTGGAAAAGCACCAGTCCTTTCTGCCATTACTGTTGCCTCTACTAGTTCACCATCAATACTTCAAACCATCGTTTCCACTCCCCCATCCAAAACACATATTTCAACTGTTATCCCTGCTCTTCCGGCTGTTACACTTATCTCTGCAAATATGGCAAACCAATATGCTCCCCTGCGATTACCTGAAGGGCTATGCCGCAATATTACCAAAGCAAAATCACTTATTTTAATGGTACTGGCACTTACACAACTCAACAACACACCAAGAAAATGATGGATTATTTGAAAACTATGAGATTGATGATGATGATGTAAGAATGAAAGTCTTTGTCCAAAGCTTAACTAGAGATGTTAGAACCTGGTTTAGAGCACTCCTTGCAAACACTATCAATGATTCAGGGGATCTTTATCAGACCTTCTTAAAAAAATGGAAAAAGAAAAAATATCCTCTCCACATTTTATCAGAATATGAAAATTTAAAGAGGGGTCCACAAGAACTGTTCAAGATTACTGCACCAGATTTAACAATGTATACAATGCTATTCCTCAGAATCTCAGACCTCCACCAGACTTGGCCTTGATCAAATTCCTTGATGCATTTGACTCTGACATGGCATACCAGCTTAGGGAAAGGGCTCCTCGAAGCTTAGAAGACATGCAGAGTATAGCTATTAGTGTTGAGGCCAACCTGATTTCTAAATGAGCTCAAGCTAGAGCTAAAAGGAGGATACCCATCAAAGAAGAACCTTCTACCTTTGAACAAAAATTAGATGCCATCATTAAAGCAATGGACAGACTTGGTGACAGAGTAGAAACAATTGAGAGAAAATCCCCTTGCGATGGTCAACCAAGCAATACTGGGAGAAATCCAAACTTTAGGAAAAACTAGAACTCTAACACTGGAAAGGTTGGCCCTGACCAAAGAATAAGACCTCCATTCCAAGAAAACTATGCTAAAGCTTCAACTTCTAGTGAGCCCACAGAAGATACTCAAGTTAACTTAATGGGTCTCAATAGTGAACAACTAATTTTCCTAAACCAAGAAGACCAAGAGGCTCACACTTTGGGTCAGTTCCAAATTAAATCAGGGGAATCATTTGATTTTAGGGAGGGATATGACACAGGCATCTATGAATTTCACAAACAATATAATATGAGAAGTAGGAGAATAGATGTGCCTGATGACCATAGACAGAAAGAAACCAAGCAACCTACCAGAGCTAAAATCAAGAACCCTCCTATACAAACTCCTCCTAAGGCAATTCCTAACCCAAACAGTCTAATAGTTGAAGATGTTTCAGATAATTAAGAACATAATAAACAGTCTTCAACTTCCATTCCTTCCAAAGAAACTGTGGGAGAACCTCCAGAAATTGACATAGAAACAACTTCAACTCATAACAAGATTCCTGTAAAAGAGATAGATACATAAAATGCTATAGAAAAAGAAAACCTTGCTGCCCGAAATGCAAAAATTCAAACTGAAAAACCCTTCAACCTCGAGACTAAAATAAGCAAGCTAAAGATAGTCATTCCACTGTCAGAACTGGCTAAGCATCATGTCTATAGAGAACAAATCAGCAAATCACTTCAAATTTCAGAAAACAGAGATGTAGTAAATGTCCTTGATGACCAACCTGAATTAATTTTTGGCCCTAAAGTAAATGAAAATCCCTAGATGGAGGGGTTCCTCCTTTCTATGTAAGTCTAAACATTCATGATAAGATACTCCATAACGCAATGTTTGATTATGGTGCTTCTCATAATTTAATGCCCAAATCTGTAATGGAGAAGTTGGACCTAGATATTACCAGGCCATACAAAGACTTGTTCTCTTTTCATTCAAGCCAGGTCAGATGTCTAGGACTAATCAAAGACTTATGTGTATCATTAGTCCAATACCCAACCAAAACAATTTTAATGGATGTGGTGGTAGCTGATATTCCACCCAAATATGGAATGTTATTGTCTAGGTGTTGGGGAGCAAAACTGTAAGGATCATTACAGTTGGACATGTCTTATGCAACCATTTCAGTATTGGGTCAACCAAAGAGGTTATATAGAGAGACTTTAATGAAGTATGTGGTCAGCAGTCAGGAGAAACCCCAGAATTTTCCCATTTATTCCATGCACTCTGATGTGGACTCCTTCATCCTATACAATGATGAAATTTACCCCCCAACTGCTGTCAAGGCTTTGGCTAAAAATCTAGTGTTCAAATTCAAGAAATTTTTGTGAACAATGGTATATCAGACACACAAGGGAAACCATATGAAACTGAAAATCCAAATCTCCCTAGTGAGCAAATTTCTAAGACTCCTGATATTGGCTATAATCAAGAAATCCTATGGTATTTGGAATTTGATGGATCAGTCAATAAACTGGGAGCAGGAGCAGGAATTTGGATACATAATCTAGAAAATGACCATGCTGAAGGTCATGCATACAGGGTGAATTTTAGATGCACTAATAACATAGCTGAATATGAAGCCCTCTTGCTAGGACTCAAATTGATCAAAATCTTAGGGGCAGTTAGGGTATCAATTTTGGGAGACTCTGATTTATTTATTCAACAAATGAAGGGAAACTTTCTCACAAATGATCTCAGATTAAGATCTTATACAGGGGCAGCAATTGAAATACTCAATACCTTTCTAGAAACATAGCTTGCTAAATTTCCAAGGAAACACAACTTTCATGCTCACAATTTGGCAACATTTTCCAGCACTTGTAAATTGCCATTTCAGCCTAATCATCATTTTACAACTGAGATTAAACACAGGCCAACTGTACATGAAAATGTAAAAAACTGGCAAGTGTTTGACAATGACACTCAAATTAATAATTTCCTGACCTTAAAAGAAGAATTTTCCAGCACTAATATAGACACAGGCATGGTTGGAGAAGTTGATCAAATAGACAAAATTGAAACAAACATTTCAGCTAAAACAACAAGTCAAATACTACATCCAACAAAATTTACCAGCAAAAAGTTGCAAGAGCTTAAAGAAACAAACTTTGATGAAACTGTTGGAGGAGAATCTAAAGTTATTGATTTAAAGGACAATTATTTACCCACAGGATTAACTCCTTTGGAAGACATTTTTTATTCTAATGATGTTTGAAGGAAGCCCAAAATGTAGCCTCTAAATGCAGAAATTAAGGACTGTAACATAGGAACTGAAAAAAATCCTAAAATGACAAAATTGTCCAAAACTTTGCCTCCTGACCAAAATCTTAAATATGTTGAACTGTTAAAGGAATTTCAGGACGTTTTTGCATGGAGCTATGAAGATCTCAAATCTTATGATACTTTTATGGTTCAACATACAATACCCCTCAAAGAAAATCAAAAACCTTTCAAGCAAAAACTTAGAAGGGTCAACCCTGTACTCCTCCCTCTAATTGAAAAAGAAGTCAAAAGAATGTATGAAGCTGGGATAATTGCACCCATTAGATTTTCAGAATGGGTCTCTAATTTAGTGCCTACTAAGAAGAAGACAGGAGAAATAAGACTGTGTGTTGATTTGAGAAATTTAAATAAAGTCTCTTTAAAAGACCACTACCCCTTACCAAGATGGACCACATTTTGCAAAAGGTAGTAGGTGCCTCTATAATTTCACTTTTGGATGGGTTTCCAACCTTCAAACAGATTCTAGTTCACCCTGATGATCAAGAAAAAACTGCTTTTACAACTCCATGGGGAACTTTGAAATATGTGAAAATGCCATTTGGACTCAAGAATGCAGGGGAAACCTTCCAGCGTGCAATGGAAATAGCTTTTGCTAAAGAAATTCATGATTTCCTTGTCATATACCTGGATGATCTCACTGCGTTTTTCAAATCAGATCAGCAACACCTAGATCATCTAAGACAAGTGTTTTTAATCTACAGAAAATATGGTATATCACTAAATCCAAAGAAGTCATTATTTGGCCTAGAAGAAGGAAAACTATTAGGTCACATAATCTGAAAAGATGGCATAAGAATTGACCCTGATAGAATACAAGCTATCCTGCAAGTTCCTCACCCTAGAAATATCAAATAACTTCAAGCCTTCCTCGGAAAAATCAACTTCCTAAGAAGATTCATACCCAATCTAGCTAAATTAATCAGACTGCTGAATAACATGTTAAAAAGGGATTCCAAGGTAAAATGGACAGTAGAAGCCAAACATGCATTTGAAGAAATCAAAATGGATTTGACTAGAACACCAATCCTTACCAACCCAAAATTTGATAGAGACTTCTTAATCTTTTCATTTGCATTAGAACATACTATTGCTACTGTTTTGCTACAAAAAGATGATCAAGGATGTGAAAAAACCATAGCCTTCTTTAGCAAAGCACTGAGGGATGCACCTATAAAATACCCAATCATGGAAAAACAAGCTTACGCACTTGTGAAAGTGATCAAAGATTTCAGGGTCTACATACTATACTCTCATATAATAGCTTATGTGCCAAGCACTGTTGTCAAAGATATCTGGACCCAAGAGGGGATTGAAGGCCAAAGAGGTAAATGGATTGCTACTATATTAGAGTATGATATTGTAATAAAACCTACAAAGCTTATAAAAGGACAGGGATTGGCTAAACTCATGACTGAAACCAATTGCTAAGCCCTAGATATCAATGAACTGGATAATGAACAGGAGATGGCGACTCCACAAATCAGCCAGGCCTTCCTAGAATCACCTTGGTATGCTGATATATGTTATGTATTCTTAAACCTGTAGGCTCCTCCAGGGTTATCCAGAACAAAGAAAAGGTTTATAAAAATGAGAGCTTTAAAGTTTTGTATTTTATATGGTGCTCACTTTTGGAAAAATCATGAAGGTGTTCTATTAAATTGTCTGATAAAAGATGAAACTGACAAGGTACTCAAAGAACTTCATGTAGGGGACTGTGGTGGGCATTTGTACTAGAAATCAACTGCTGATAAAATCCTAAGGAGTGGATTTTATTGGCCCACCCTGTTTGCTGATGTAAAGAAATTTGTAACTTCTTGCCATAAATGCCAAATTTTTGAAGGCAAGAGGAAACTTTTACCTTTACCCCTTAAACCAATTTCTATTAAAATACCATTTCGACAATGGGGTTTGGATTTTATTGGAGAAATTCACCCATCCTCTTCTGGCCAACATAAATGGATCCTGACTGCCACAGACTATTTCACCAAGTGGATAGAGGCTATCCCTTGTAGACAAGCCAATGATTCAGTGACCATGCAATTCTTAGAAACCAACATCCTGTCTAGATTTGGCTGTCCTGAAAAGATTATAACTGACAATGTTGTTGCTTTTAAATCCAAGAGAATGATAAATTTCTGTCACAAGTACCACATTACCTTAGGCCACTCCACAGCCTATTACCCTCAAGGTAATGGTCTAGCTGAGTCATCCAATAAAAGCCTGATCAATTAAGAAAGTATTGGAAGAAAACAAGAAAAACTGGCCTAAAAAGCTTATCAATGCACTATGGGCAGACAGATTGACTACAAAGAGATCCATTGGATCAAGCCCCTATGAATTGGTTTATGGCATGGAAGCTATTTTTCCTTCATCTTTAGGAGTCCCTGTGATGAAGTTGCTACAAGAAGTACAGGTAGAACCCAATGACATTCAAAGAATAGTAAATCAGACTATTCATTTGCAGCAGGCCAGAGAGGAAGTATATCAAAGATCTCAAGTGCTACAAGAAAGGCTCAAGAAGATATTTAATAAGAGGACTAAGGCAGAGAATTTCTATATTGGAGACAAGGTTTTGAAATGGGACTCTAGGAGGGAAGATAAAGGAAAACATGGGAAGTTTGATTTTCTATGGAGGTGACCTTTTATCATCCAGACTGTACAAGGAAACAATAATTACTTTTTAAAGAGCCTGGATGGTACAGAAGAAGAAGATGGACCAGTTAATGGTTGGGTGCTTAAACATTATTTTGATCTAGTTTGTTGATATATCAAGATTATATCTTGTACATAAGGATGTTTAGTTTCTACAATTTATTACAGCAATAAGAATGGGAAGGAATGTGTAGAAAATTTTGAGGAGCAGTCAAGGAACTTTACTACCTTTTTGTGTTACCTTTTTGTTAGTTTACCAGAAATTATAGATGAACTTGGGAGCTGAAAATATGAGAATAAACATTCAGATAAACTATCCAAAATAGAGGTGTAATTGTTTGGATCAACTCATGAGAGATGTGTATATTTTACATGATCATCTGTACAATTTGTTCACTTACAGCAAAGGAAAATTTTAGAATGCAGCAAGAATTGTACATAAGGCCATCTGACCTGCTGTTCTTGACTTTTCACCAGGAAAAGCCATCCCCAAGAGGAGCCAGTGTTATGCTCCTATACCAATAGGTGGCATATTTCATGATTGACTAGTAAAAACCTTAATATGATCAGCCTTTCCCTGCTGCAAAGTCTTTCCATATTTTCAAAAGATCGAAAAAGAAAGATCAAAGGGAAAAAAGAATGAAATGGAAAAAACAAAAATGAAAGAGATGAACCCCAAATAAAAAGACTAGGAAAGTGTACAAGTCCAAATGCCACTACTATTTCATGTTCTACAAATAATAGTTTCATGTGTAGTTTGTTGAAATTTATGCTCCAATTTATGAATTGCCAAATAGCTTAATCTTGGCTAGTTCATGTTTTAATTTCTTGTTTTAGAGATAGAGAAATAAAACCTGTCTAAACTGTTCAATCTTGGCAGGTAGATAGATAGGTAGAAAAGCAAAGGAGCTCAACAGTTAAATTTGAGCCCTTGGATGTTACAAGGGTAGATTTAGATAGGATTGCAATGAAAAGAAAAGAAGATCAAAAGGGTTTGCTAGTCCAAGTGCACCCATAGAAAAAGAAAAAAAATGTTAGGTACAGTAGGCTGGGTAGGCAGTTTTGATGTTGCAAAAGCATGCTTATGGTTAATTTTGTTTCTAAAAAATGTTCATCTTATTGTTATCATAAGTAGTATGGCAGATGTTTGGTTACAAATCAAGTGAGGCATGTCTAACTTCCCTTCACACTTCTCCCAAAATCACTTACTAACCTCCCCCCAAGGATGTTGAGATCTACTCAATACTCCCAAATCACTCAACCTCATTTCATGAAAAGGCCTAATGAAAATAACATTCTGGCTTTAGACAAAGAAGCCACATTTCTTGTGTAAAATCCCTCTTGTCTCTTTTTGCCTAAGTTTTAAACATTGCAACTTAGCGCTTTGCACTTATTTCTACATATTAACTTTAACATTATTATTTAAATCCCACCCCATCATCTGTTCCTGTATTATATATATAATAAAAACCCCAAATGTTATTATTCCCCTCCCGGCTAAATTATAGCCATATGTCAATGTTTTACAGGGGATTCAAGGTTTATCCGAAACCTTGTGAATAACCCTATCGGTGCGACCTCGGGATTAATTAACCACCTGGGTTAATTAATAACCTAACTAAACCCTCCCCGCGCGCAAATGTTGAAAGTTAATTAACATCTGGATAATTAACAATCTGATCACCCCATAGCCAATCAAACCACCCTTGATATATTTAAATCAACGTTTATTATATATTGGGCCCTGCGTCGTAACCCTGAGCCACCTCTGACCTTTGCCAACTATCAGATCTCGGCCCTCGTATCCGACACCTGAGATTTATATCACGAACCCCTCCACCGCTACACTTTAACGCCCAGGGAGTGGGCGGTATTCCACCCATACCAAGGATGTGTGGTGCCTTCCCGCCATGCTCCCTACCTCTCCACCCCAAACCAATCTGGCCCATAAGCAGTGCGGGTCAATATTGCTTACCACCCTCCCACTAACCCCACCCACTGATGCCATTGCCATGTCACCGCCACATCAGCATCCATACCCCCGGGTCATGACAAAACGTCACATCCCGATGACGTCATCCAACCAAAAATCCCCTCAAAGCCAATTTTTGGTAAAAAGTCACGAAAGGGTCATTTTCTCTCATGTTCATTCATTTTTTTTTTCGTGAAACTAGTGCATGCAAACTACGCACATAACAACTTCTCGAGCATACAGTCCGCCACCTGGCCAAATAAAGTCCAACATCCTATTCTCCAGCTCGTCCTGCAACCTGAAAAGTGCACAGTTCACCTTTAAAATAAGGTATTTACCTCAATTCTATTCCCAAACCCTGTAAATTTCAATTTTCCTCTGCAAATTTTTCCAAGGAGCCAAATTCAATTTGGATTCAGCCTGCTGCCTTCATACAAGTATACCCAGAACTATTGTTCAGACCAGTTTTTCACAGATACTTGACCTCCAACTGAAAACACAATAACCAAGTATGGAAGCTCCAGTGGCCCTAAACATTGCTCCCCTCAATGCGTCGCATAAAGACCTGGAATGGTTACCCTTGGCTGACAGAGATTTTCAAATCCAAGACTTGACTGGTGACAAAAACCACTTCCAGGCATTTTGTGAAATTAGGAACAGTTACCAAACTAACTCTGATTTCTATGGAATATGGGAATCCAACCTGCCCATGTACTACCTCCCCTCAGTCAATGTTTTCCCTGATATTGTCTGCCTATGTTGTGCCAATTATGAACTTGCCCAGAGAGAAGTTAAGACTCCATTTCGAATTGTCCTCTTTTATATAAATCCTGAGTCCATCAATGAGATGCTACACTTCAAACCCACTCACCCTCTGGCTCCTCTTTCTATGGGATTCTTGCTTGAGTAGGGCCCTAAACTGCCCAATCCAGAGATAACACGTATTGCTCAAACATTTATGAGACCAGAGTACCAACCCAAAGTCCCACCTCCCTATGTGCATGTCTGGTTCAATGAAGCTGGAAGATTCATTATTGATATGATATCCTACATCATGGGATTTAAGACAAGTGAATATGTTGATGAGACCACCTTAGTTTTGTTGTCTATATTTACTCCAAGACAACCCCCTGCTGTCATATGACTATGCTACTTTAATTGCCAACAAGATCCATGACCAATTCATGAGTCTAGACAGAGAAGGAGCCTTCAAGTACACATCTTATATATATCATCTGTTTCTCTATTATCAACCAGACAATTTTCAGTTTCCCATCAGAAAATTGGATCCTAAAGGAGGGAGGAGGTCTGTGATCTTTTGGACCTCAGCCTTCCACAATGTCTGTGACTCCCCTTATACCTACTGTGAATTCATTGACTTGTTTATACATCTGGTCTCCTCTCTACTAATGAGAACTCCTCCTCCTAGACTCTCTGGTGATATGCAGAAGATTTTATAGCTCTCCAAAAACTACAGAATAGGTGACTGGTACTTCTACTAGAATCACACCGAAATTAGAATATATGGCTGTGAGCTGTGCCCTTATATGCTACCCAAATATGTGCCTATGAGACTGTTTGCACTAGAATATTTCAGGCAACTTACCAATGCAGACTTAAATCACTTTTGCAGTGCAAAGAAAAAGGCCCAGCTAAGAATAAGAAACCAGTTAGGCCCTTTTATCATTAACAAGAGGGAAGCATGGGAAGATGTTGATAAGATATTGGGGGAAGATCTTAAATTGAAGAAAAGTTTTTGGTGGGTACCATAAGTGACCAAAAAGTAAAAAATAGGCTATCAGCCTATAAACATTCTAAGATCCCTCAAATAGAGCAATTTGCTAATCAGGATGAGTGGGTAGATGGTACATTAATAGAAGAACTTACTAAGCAAGAAATGATGGAACAAGCTATGAAAGATCTTGAAAAGACCCTTGACCTAGACTCTTTTGGACAGGTATTTTTCAAGCTGCTTCAGCAAATAGGAGTTGGCCCATCTGCTGCTGGAACTTCTAAGCAGCCTACACAAGAAAGCACTACACCAACTACAAGGACATCAAAGGGTAAGGAAGTCATAGACACAGAACAACAAGCAATGACTGATCAGCAGGGGAAAATTCCTCCGGTCCAGAGCAAAGAACCAGAGATACCAGCATTACAAACTCCTCTAATTAAGGAAAAGGGAAAGAAAAGAGACAGAAAAGAAGCCACACCAAGCAGCGGACCTGCAGAGCAGCCAGGTGAAAAAAGGCAAAGACTTAATCCTCTATCTGAAGAGGAAATAATTGAAGAAACAATAGAAAGTCTAAGAGGTGAGAAGGAAAATAACCCACATATATCCCCATTAATAGAAACATCCACCACCTCTCATAGGCAGGACCTAGAAAGGCAGCATAGTGTGGAAGTTTCATCCACTAAGCCACGAAGAAAGCAAGGTTCTGATATCAAAAGAACATTCACAGATATAAAGGCCCTGAATGACCCACTGAGGCTGCAACTTTATAATCAGTTTCTCAAGATGGCCCCCACCAACCAGCAAAGGTTAATGTCTGCATATAAAATTAAAGAAGGTAAAATGATCTTGAGCCACTTTTAGACTAATGTACAACAGCCACAATCAACAGCTGACTACATTAGAACAAATTTGGAGGTCCTTGCCAAAGACATTCATCCTATGGACCAGATCAAGCTGCATAAGAAAATTGGAGATATAGTCTACTCCACACTGGCAGATAAAGCGATGCTAGCTCAAAAATTGCAGAACTTATTGAACAACACCTCTGCTCAACTAGATTTGGAGAAGGCTTCCTCTCTAGCCAAGGACAATAGGATCAAGTCTTTCGAAGATATTATTATTGAACTAGGACATGATCCCAATGATGCCAAAGGAATAAAGGCTTTGATAAAGAAGATGGAAGAGGACATTGCTGCCCTTAGGAAACAATTAAAGTTTCCTTCTACTATGCATTCAAAAACCACATAAGTTGTACAATAGAAGTCAGAGGAGGACACGATGGACCTGCTTATGAGAATGAATGAAAGGTTAAGTGAGACAGAGCAGGCATTGGAGAAAGCATTACAAGAAAAGCAGGGAGAGTCGACCTCCCAGCCACCTAAAATAGCTCCAACGCTCACAACTGCCCCTCCTATAGTTACAACAGCAGTGCCTTCCACTCTCCCGGCATCAACAACAGAAATCACCACAAGTACCCCAGCAACAGCACCAGGTAGCAGTACAACTATGACTATAGAGAAATTAATAAAAGCCATGGAGGATTTGAAACTCCAAGTATCTGAGCTGAAGTAGGTAAAAGAAAAATTGGCAAAAGTTGAACAGAGCTATGATAATCAAAGATGAATGTGGCAGAGAAAACAAGGGAGATCAAAGCACTGGAGAACAAGGTAAGATCCTTAGAAAAGGATCTCTCTCTAGATAGGCCTCTGGCATAAATCAGAGAAATTTTGGGGACCAACATCACTCAATCCCTTAGTGATGTGTGTAGATCCATCCAAACCATTTATGAACAAATTAATTTGATAGGAGTTGCCCAAGTGGAAATTCAAAAAACAAGAGCATTATTGGGATAGATGCCTAAGCAAGCTAACAGGCTAATACATTTTTTGAATAACAAGGCTAGTGAAGAATTGCAAGCACTGAATATTAGAGATAGAATAGGTACCATTTTGGACATCAAGAGAGTTATAACCATGAGAACTCTAATGCAAAACTTGGACAGAAGATGCCAAGACATGCAGGTAGAGGTTGATTCTTTCACAGGAAAATTTACAGTCCTGCATCAAAAAGGTTTTCCAAGTCCTTTGGGAAGTAATGATCATCTGATGAAGCACAAGGACTATGCTCATCAACTAAATACATATGTTGATAATCAAGCTAATGCATATTCAAGCACTTCAGGAGAGAAGGCACTGCCATCTGGCCAGTCCCTTTATGACAACCTGGAAAATTTGTTTTACATAGAACATGAGGTAAAACATTTTTTCACCATCCCACCTAATTTCTTAAGGTACACGGAGACTGACGAGACTTTAAGGAAGATGCAAATACATAAATTACCAAGTCCAGAGTGGTGGCAAAGCATGTTAGATATCCTGTAAATTATCTTTGGTCAATCAAAAATTTTGGACCATTTACTATAATGCAGAAAAAAGGAATGAATCACATTCACGTGGTTCAAAGCGCATCACATAAGAGTTAAAGAAATCCAGCTATGGCAGAATCACCTGCACAGAGGCTCAATAGAAGATAGCTGGGAACCGACTTGCAGCACCTACCTCCAGTACATCTCATAAAGACAGATCAACCAACGTAGCATTAATTTATTGCATCTATTTATTGTCTCCCTATTTTCGAAACTACCTTTTCTATCTATGTAAAAGAAGCATTAATTGTTAGCAGATATTATTTCTATTAGATATTTTGTATGATATCTTTACATTTCTGTATAAATATCCCCTAGATAAAGTATTTGGGGTTGGTTGGTTGATATTAGATGTTCATAGTTTTTACTGTAATATTGAACAATTTTGGAAATAAAAAGACTCTTGGAACCATTTTGTCGAGCTCACTGGATGAAGAATTGATGCTAAGGACTGTGTTACAGAATCCTTGAATCATTTTTATGGATCAATAAGTCCCTTCTAACTTGTGTTTTATAGTTTCTGTGCTTACTATATCATATATGTTTCATGATCTAAATAATAGAGAAAAAGAATAACTCAGAATTTGCATGTTTGCACTCTGTGTTCAGTCTCTGTTATTAATAATGTTTTCTTTAGAATTAGTATAAACAGGAATTCTTAATTGCTCCTGTTTCCCCTGGTTCTTTCATCTTGAATATTAGCTAAGGAATTCTTAATTGCTCCTTAGCAGTAGTCATCCATTTTCCCTCTATCAACATGATGAAGGATTCTTAATTGCCTTTCACCCATTGACTCCATTCCATCTGATTCCAGCCTTTAAATTGGTCCATATTCGAGTACCTTGCTCTGTGATAAATCCTCTAGTAAGAAACCTAACCAAGGAAGCCATCCCTCTTTGACTCTATTATGCCCAATGGACTGAAATGTTTCAGTTTTACCTCACTATACTATTGAGTCACCCTCCTTCCAACCAAACTCAAAACAAAATCCTTGTACCTCATAACTAGCATAATATACCTCAAAACAAAGTTAAATTATAAAGACATAGCCCTCTCTGGATACAGATTGGCTAGAATCTATGTCTAAAAGATTGGTCTGTGGTTACCTCGGCTGTATTCCCTTTCCTACAACTTTGGGAACTACCTGAGTGATAACAGGAGGCAAATTCTTATATAAATGGGACTTAAGGGAAAAATGTGTTTTTAACATAAAAACCTTTAAAAACCCATCACATCGAAATTCTTTATCGCATTGCAATAAGCAAAGGGAAATGACTCAAAATAGGAACGAAGGCCTTCAGTGGACCCGACGGATTTATAAATTAGATAGGCAAACCTTTTGAGTTTCAAAAGGAAGGAGTAGTAAGTGATATTTTGGGAGGGCCTTAGGTGGTAAGTGGTATTGGATGGGCTCCACTCCAATCCATAAATTGGATGACGTGTGGCATGGTGGAGAAGAGACGAAAGCACTTTTTTCAGGTGGTTAATCCCTGCATAAGCTATGCACCCGAAATGGACTGTCAATTGTTGGATTAGTAGTCATGGATTAACGGTTAGGATTTGATCGGTAGATCGATAATCGGCCTGACCAAAGGGAAGACCCCCGAGGCCATTACGACAATGATATGTGATATGTAGATGTTCTGATGGGCCGACGCGATAGCGTCGATAGAGCGATCAATGATATCGACAATCGGTAATTGGTGAATCCCCGATACCAGGGCCAATGCACATTGCGATTATGACTTGAGATATGCCGATAAAAAGGTGGACCTGATAAGAATTATGGACGCGATTTCATAATATTTTAAATCTAGAATTTTGGGTTTTCTTTGTATTTCTCGTGTAAATGGGTTTTTGACCATACGACAATGCGGAGTGATATGGCAACCAAAGACAGACTCGATGGGGATTATAAGTGCAATTTGATAGATTTTGAAATCCGAGAATTCGGGATTTCTGTATATTCCCGTGTATTGAGTTTCTTAGACATCCCGCCTAAGCGATAGTGATAAGAGATATTTGGATGGACCTAATAGGTTTATAGGGTCGATTCCATAATATTTGAAGTCCAGGCTAAAGGCCCATGATGTGTTTAGAATGCATTTCCTTTGTATTTCCATTATTTGGCTGACATGGTCAGAGGAAGGAAAAACGGTTGGATTCCCTCACGCCGACGATTCCTTTCCATCTGTAAATGGATTCTTGTGAGGATAAATTGGGTTCTTTAATGATGGAGGATTGTAAACTGATGTATGATAAAAACAAAGAGAGCACAAATCTTGAAGGTAGATGAAGGTTGCCAAGGGAGCTGGAGGAATTAAAGAGGTCACTAGAAGGTTGGTGAAGAATCGCTTGGAGGTCAAGCGAGTTACAGAGGCACATAGAGGCTAAGAGAGATAGAGGCACGAACTAGAGCCAAGAGCTAGAGCCACGAGTAAGAGCCAAGAGCTAGAGCCAGAGCCAGAGCCATGAGTTAGATCCAAGAGCCAGAGTTAGAGCTAGAGCCATGAGCAAGAGCCAAGAGCCAGAGCCAGAGCCAGAGTCGAGAGCCAAAGTGAGAGACAGATCCAAAAAGCTGGAGAGCTTCAGAGCCAGTGATAAGATAACGGTCTAAGCCCATTGTTTCTATGTAATATAGTGGATTTGAGCATGGAGCTTGTAAAAGGACTTTTCCATAATTCTAGAGAGCCTAGTCAAGTTGACTAGAGCTCAAGGAGACGTAGCCCAAGAGTTTTGGGTGAACTCCATATTATATTGTTGTTATGTGTGTTTGCTTGTTGCTGCATTGCATTGCTACTTTGTTTGTTGTTATATGTTTTTATATCAATTCAAGCAAATAAACTTAAAGCACATAAACAGTTTTAAGACAAACACAAGCATACACCTATTTCAAGCATTATTAATTCCATAATTGGTTAATCATAAGGTCTTGGGAATATTTAAGTTTTGGAAGTGGGAGAGGTTCTTGTAAGATAGACAAGAAGCCTTTAGTGCCCCATTTTCATATCACTACCTATACCTGTACTTGTACCATCACCTATACCTATACCTCTACCTTTACTCTGCTGTAACCTATGCACAATATCCATATATCTGCAAGATCCTATCTTGTAGATTTGTCCCATAGGGGCTCACAGCTACTAAGTTATTTTCCTATATCTGTTTTCTAAGAGCATATGCCACTCTATTCACTTTACCTTTGATATATTTAATCTCAAAATAAAACTCACTAATCGTAGACAACCACTGAGCCTACCTACCATTTAGATTCAGTTGGTTAAATAGATATCACAAACCACTGTGATCACTCATCAATGTAAATCTCCTATCCAGAATATAGTGTCTTTGCATATTCAACACATGTATAATCACCACTAGCTCAAGATCATCTATGTGATATTTCTGCTCATGCTCATTCAGTTTCCATGACTCATAGCATACCACCTATCCATCCCGCATAAGGACTCCACCAAGTCCGTTCTTGCAAGCATATGTGCATACTGCAAATTCTTTGTCCGAATATGCAATCTTTAACACTAGTGTATGTGTCAACAACTTCTTGAGCTGCTCAAAACTAACCTCACACTCCTCTATCCATTCAAACTTATTATCTTTCCTCTACAATGATGTGATAGGATAAGAAATTTGTGAGAAGTTCCTGATGAACCTCCTATATTATCCTATGAACCCCATGAAATATCTCACCTCATCCACATTCTTAGGAGCTACCCATTCCATGATGGCTCTTATATTTTTTGGATCTACTGCAATGCCTTCCTTGGAGACAACATACCCCAAGTAGTGTACCTTAGCCTAAAAGAAACTACACTTGCTAAGCTTAGCATACAATTGATGCTCTCTTAACAACCTCAACAATGCTACTAAATGCTTGACATGATCTTCCTCATTCTTAGAGTATAAAAATATGTCATCAATCAACACAATAACAAACTTATCCAAATATGGATGCAACACATGATCATCAAGCACACAAATGTAGCTGGAGAATTAGTTAAGCCAACTGGAACTACAACACACTCATAATGCCCATACCTGGTCCTGAATGGAGTCTTGTAAATGTGCTCCTCTTTGATGTGTACCTGATGATATTTGAATCTCAAGTCGATCATAGATAACACTGTTGCTCCCTTCAGCTGATCGAACAAGTCATTGATCCTGAGTAACAAATACCTATTCTTGAGGGTAACTTTGTTCGAATGCCTGTTGTTATCACTGACAAAATCACATAGCAAGGGACTTGGGAAAACTATTCAAACAATTGCATTTGTTGCTGTTGTGCTCGAAAAAGACACAGAATCTGATGATATTCCTGCTGCATTGTCTACAGAGAAGACAAACCGGAAGCATATGGAGAATAGAAAAATAATACTGATTGTTTGTCCTACATCTGTTCTTCATAATTGGGAAAATGAGTTTCATGAATGGGGAACATTCAATGTTGCTATTTATCATGGTACAAACAGAGAACAGGTTCTAGGGAAATTAGAAACTAGTGGTGATTGAATTAGTTCTTTCAAGTCTTGATACATTTCTGATTCATGGTGTGAGCTTGTTTGAGGTGAAACGGGAGAATTTTGTCACTGGGCTGACGGTTATCACTTGAATGTTCGGCTTTATGAGATTCATTTATGCAGTGTTTGTGATATAATGAATGAAGGAAAGAAAACTCGAAGAAGTAAAAGTTTGGCATAAAACTGTGATTTTCGGAACAACTCAGCGTTTTCGCAGCGCGCTACGAAACCCTTGTAGCAGCCTGTTTTAGCAGAGAAAAATTGTTTTTACTAGTCAACTTACAGAAGCTTTCCTGAGCAGCTGAGAACTCCATTTTTCAAACTAAAAGAGTTTTTTCTTCCTAGCATTCTACACTACAAAAACCTCTTTCCGTTTCTTCAAATTCATTCTGAGGTGGGAGGAATTTATGGTTGAACTTGGGCTACAAAACTGCTGTAAGTGCAGTTTTTCACAAACAGACTTTTCCTGTTTATCACCTATTTTTCAAAGACGTCTTCTGGGCAGTAGGAACAATGTTTCAAAAAACAAAGAGAGGTTTTTGTTCAGCATGGACTGATTCAAAAAATCCTCCTTCAGTTTCCTCAAATTCATTCTGAGCTGGGAGAAACGGGTGACCAAAGTTGCGCTACGAAACTGCGAAACTACTGTAGGTGCTGTTTTTAATACAGGCAAACAGTTCGATAAGATAATCAGAAATTTTCAAAGGGAACACCTAAGTGACATGAAAGGGATCAAAGGAAGCTGCTACAGCCATTCAACATATGCCAGGTGTACCTTTAACAAAAGGTGAACTCTTTTAACCAAAGTTTAAGATTTTTGATTATAAAGCCACTTTATTCTCGGTGATTAGGGTTTTGAAGAAACTGCATACGGGAAATTTTGGTTGGCACACCTGTCCATCAAAGAAGCATCCATCATATTAGGAACATGGTAATGCCTTGCATTCAGGGGTTATTAAAGACTTAAAGGACCTACTGCTGCATACTCGGTGATAGAGGACCATAACCGAAATTTTAGGGATATTTACAGCCAACATGGAACAAATCAAGGCTTCCAGTATCCAAGGCCAACATGGGACATTAATTGCTCAGCTCATGCCATCTCAGCCAAATGAAGATGAAGCCAAGTGTCAAAGCTGCAAGGAGGAATCAATTTATGATGAAGATAGAGTTAGAGTTATAAACAAATTAGAACTCTTTAGAACTTCTGTTAGTAGTTAATGTATTAAATAAGTTTGTTAAAAACAGATAGGTGTCATTAGTGGCAGTCATCGAGCTCCCCTCATGCTGGAGGAGGAAGCTCCAAGTAGTTAGGCTCTTGTTTCTATATATAGCTGAATCATCTATGTAATTAGGGTTGGACATTTTTAGAAACAGAGTATTGCTTTGGCTTGTGTAAAAACTCAGTTTGATAATATAATTTGTTGTTTATCTTCTTAGGATTCTTACAGTGTTTTAAATGCTCAAGATATGTGGTTTTGTCTTATCTTTAATGTTTTTTTACAATTGTATAAATACACAATCACTCAGAATTCACTTATGCTGCTCTGACTTCCTGTGTGTATTTGTAAACTGAGGGTTCTATTGATGTGATGTTTTGTGTATTTAAACATTGCTGCCCTGACTTCTATGCATGAGCAGTTTTATATTTTATTGAATATGATCAACTCCATAAGCCCAATGGAAGTATTTGTAATGTCTGTCCAGCCAGCTTGTTTATTTAATTTACTTTTCAAGAGTTAGCCCTCTTATCAGCAGTCAAAATCAATAACTTTCTTGAGAGAGCCCTCTCAAGCTAGGGAGGCTAATCCTTAGCTAAAAGATTGGTCTGAAATAGTTACACAGAGTCTACCTGATCAGTAGCCCTTCAGTGATGGATTTTGTGATAACATTTTGGTGCGTCTGCCGGGAGTCTGAATATTATTCATTCCCTAAATCAAAGAGTTGAACTTCTGAAGGTAGCAGGAGCTCAGGAGAATTTTTGAGGATGCAAATCTACCTTGGCGACTCCATTGTTGAAGAATTCAAAATTCATAGATTCATGGTGATTCCACTGGAGTTATGAAGGACCCAGATGCTACCATTCTTATTTCAAGGTATGCATGCATAGATTTTTCAGGAATTCATGGTTTCCCAAATCGTTTTCCCAAGGATGCATATTTTCTAAGGAATGGTCCAAAATTCAACGGAGAAGATTTAAGTTTAACTTTGAAGTATATATTAGATTTCTGTGAATTTGCTGAGCTTCTTAGAGTTAAGCATGAGGATGTTTGCATTATGTTATTCTATGATTCATTTCAAGGGAAATGTAAACAGTGGATTGAAAGTTTTCCTGCCAAATATATCAAGTCTTTTAAAGACTTTTGGCTTATGTTTGTGGACGAATGGATAGATAGATCAGAGGAGTTGGCAAATTCTCCTTCAGTTCAAAGTTTTAAAAAATGGAATGAGGATCATATTAATGAAGAAATAGGCGAAAATTTTTCTTTGTCCTTGTCTTCATATCTAAAAACATTTGACTACAAGGGAGAAGGTAAGATGAAATTTTTGGATGAAGTTGCTAAGGACATTGAGAAAGACATTGAAGATTTAGAAGGTCAAATTCAGGCATATAGTTTTCATAATCATGATCATTATCTTCAGAAGCTTTCTATGACAGAACACAAGGAGAGAATGTTGGTTCCTTTCTCTTTCACGATTGAGGAACTGTATGCTGTTGTTGAAGATTAGTTTGCAGAACCAGAAAGTTACAAGAATCATCAAGCTGATCATGCATTTTGGGATCCTATAGCTAAATACATGGAAGAGTTTTACTCTCCAGTGTTTCAGTTTTCCTATGAAAATCAGAAGCTATTTCGGTGGCAGTGGTCATCACAATATCATATTGGCTCTGAACTCCGATGCAGTCAAAAAACTCCAATATTAGATAAGACAAATGATTGGCTACATTGGAAATTTCACATTGATTGAGCTGAAAGAGGTTTGAAATGGATAGGGTAGGTACGTAGGGATATGCAAATAAGCTCAAGGTTGATTGAGCATTTTTTTTTTAGTAGATATAGATTTCTTTCTTCTACAGTGATCATCAAGCTTAAGCCCGAGGTGAAGGCCCCAGAAGCTTGAAGGGGATGATTGTCAAGCAAATTTCAGTTTGTCATAAATGGATAAAGCACTGGACCTGCGAGTTCTTAGTGTACTACAGGAGCACACTATCCCTAGTGGAGCCACTATTATCACTCAAGAAAAAGTTCTAAATTGTTCACATTAGTTCGAGTGTTTTCCAAAGGCACATAAATCCTTTTTAGCAGTTTCGCAGCGCAACACGCTTTAAAGTAATTTCGTAGCGCCTAATTCATATTTCGCACTGGCTGCGCTACGAAATTGTGGATTTGTTCGAATCCATAGCCATTTTTTTTCACAGCTGTCATATCCATCAAATTGCATCAACAGTTGTCAGCTATCAGGTGAGGCAGAAATTCAAACAAGTACAGGAGGTTACCAGTTTGAAGAAACAGCTAGGTAAACTAGCTCACTGATTTGAAGGAAAAGGTGCTTTTCTAAGTTTTGATCAATTTTGTTTAAGCTCCATCATTTTGAAGTCATCTAGGTCCCTAACACTTGTAGAAGAGGTCTGAAGAAGTCATGAGTTCAAGCAAAAGACGCTTCAAGGCAAATACACTCTGTTTTGGCAAAAAACAGCAGTTTCGTAGCGCGCTACGAAACTGCTGTAGGTGCTATTTTATGAGGAAAATGAGCAGTTTAATGGTGAGGTCAGCATATTTTTGAAGGAAACGCCTAAGAAACATAAGGGATATCACTTAAGGCTATCCTAGCTATTCAGAGGATGACAAGTGTGCCTTTTTGTAAAGGTAAAATTTTTGTCTCAAGTTAAACTTTTGTAAAGGTACTTTATGACCAATTAGGGTTTAGCAGAAATGGCATACAAGGAGTATTGTTTTGGTTTATACACATGGCTATCAACGAAGCTTCCAACGCATCTGAAATATGGTGATGCTCATAAATTTTGGGGTATTAAAGAACTGGGTCATGTTTCTTAGTTTTCGAAGGATGGTAGGAGACAGGGACTGGAAAAACAGGGGTTTTGATCCTAGTGATAAATGATCCATCAGCGCCTTTAGGTATCCAAATTCAACCTGTTCTTTGCACCTGTAGCTCAGTCATCTCAGCCTAACCAAAAGCAGACAGCTGTCAAAGATCAAGAAAAGAATCATGTTACGAGGAGAATGAAGTTAGAGTTTAGTTTGATTAGGACTCTTTGTAATTACAGCTCAACACTTAGTGTATTTAATGATCCTGTTTAAAATAGATAGGGGTAGTTAATGACAGCCGTCGACTCCCTCATCTGGAGGAGGAGACTCAAGTAGTTAAGATTGTTTTTTCTTATTATAGTGAGAACTCTGTGTAATGAGGGTTTGGGATTGTTATGAAAAACAAAGTTATATATTGCTTATGTAAGAATTGTTACAGTAATAGAAAAGACTACTTTTTTCTTCTCAGAGATTCATATTTTGTTCAAATGCTCAAGATGTATGTGGCTTTGTCTTATCCTTTATATTTTACAGCTCTATAGATATACAATCACTCTGAATTCACCTAGTTGCTCCGATTTCCTTTGTATATTTATGAGTTGAGGTTCATTTGAGAAATGTTTTGAGTGTTTAGACATTACATGCTTTGACTTCCATGAATGAGTAGTTGATAGTTTACTGAAATGGTGTTTGACTCCATGAGCCCAATGGAAGAAATCTTATGTTGTATTTCCAACCATCATGTTTATTAAAGTTCTCATTTCAAGAGTTAGCCCTCTTAGTGTTAATCATAATCAGTAGTTTATTTTCAGAGAGCCCTCTCAGGTTAGGGAGGCTAATCCTTAGCCAAGAGTCTGGTCTGAAATAGTTACATAGAGTCTAACTGATTAGCAGCCATCAGTACATGATTTTGTGATAACACCAATGAAGAACACGCCATTTGTATCTTACATGTAGAATCTTGTAGGTTGTCCTCTTAGCAGAAAAATGGCCCAACAACAACACCAAAAAGTGATGGTCCTCACAAGGTCCATCATGGCAGGCTAAGTGAATGTCATAGACCTCATCTTCCCTTGCATATCTTCTTAGGATTTGATTAGGCCCCATTCTGAAGAGGTTGCCCCCAATCCAAGCTCTTCTCCTTTGAATACAAATGAGGAGGAAACTTGCCAACAAATAAAAAAAATTGCTATATTATCAAACCATGGCGATAATAATGATATGGCAGAGAGGTTCTCGTCAAGGAGTTGGTCATCCACCATCTATTCATTCTTTGTAGACAAGGTTAGTGTTATGAAACCAGCTCAAGAAAAAGATAGAACAGATAGGTCAATGCCTTAAAATTCAGCCTCTTCGAGGGGGCAACCTCCTTTACATTACATAAATGAACAATTCTTTGATGATACAAATGAAAAGACCTCCTTTCTATAGATAGGAGTCTAAGGGGTCATAACATAATCAGAGCCGACATAACAATAATAATGTAAGGGCACACTAATAACAATAGTGGGCTTCTATGGGGCACAATAGTAACAATATGGGCAATACATGGTACATCAATATAATAAGTGGGTTGTACTAATAACAATAAGGGGTTACACTAGTAGTATAGGGGCCTAACATGCCCCTCTCCTTCAAAAAGCGTTGTCCTCAATGCTTGAGTAGTTCTTGATGCTTCTGTATAAATTTCTTGTCCTCCCATGTGGAATCTTCAATGGGTAAGTTTTTCCACTTGATGAGATACTCTGAAATTGATCGATTTCGTAGTTGTTGGGTTCTTGTTTCTGTGACTGCTCCAGGTTCCAATATGATTTTTCCTTCCTCTTCAATTTCTGGCAATATTGTTTGAATGGGGATCTTTTGCAACTTTTGAATAAGTGACCATACTTCTTCGTCCTTCTTCCATTCATCCCTTGCTTTGTTTATCCAATCTGGTTGGATAATGGAAATAGCACAAAACAATGCTTCCACATCCTCATCCTTTCTTGAAGTGCATTTGTAATAAAATTTTGCTTCCATTTCTATAGATGATGTCAAAGTCATAACTCATCATATTTGTGACACATTTTTTCTATTCTTGTAAAGATAATAGTTGTTCTAAAAAGTATTTAAGACTATCATGATCCATTTTTACCTTGAAGTGTCTTCCCATTCGGTAAGGTCGCCATTTCTTAAGTGCATGTAGTATTGCCAACATTTCCTTCTCATAAATAGCTTGCTTGAGATGTAGCAGTAAAAAAACGCAATCACCTACATCAAAACATTTTTCACTACGATGTTGATCTACCTGTTGTTTTGTTTGATTTTGCACCAAAGTGGCATTATCCTTTAAAAGTTGGACAACTTGTTTTTGATGCTCGATGTGATCTTTCACTCATTGAACCTTTTTCTTCTTGATATGTCCTTCTATCTCTAGAGTTTGAGGAGTGGTGTTTTCTTCCAATCCTTTACAAGATATGGTTGGATTCATTTCTTGATGCTCGATGTGATGTTTCACTTCTTGAACATTTTTCTTCTT
>APFE030760003.1:104699-130416 GCA_000404065.3 Pinus taeda | reverse complement strand
ATTGATTGAGCTAAAAGAAGTTTGAAATGGATAGGGTAGGTAGGTAGGAATATGCAAATAAGCTCAAGGTTGACTGAGCATTTTTTTTTAGTAGATGTAGATTCCTTTCTCCTACAGTGATCATCAAGCTTAAGCCCGAGGTGAAGGCCCAAAAAGCTTGAAGGGGATGTTTGTCAAGCAAATCCACGTTTGTTATAAAAAGGACAAAGCACTGGACCTACGAGTTCTTAGTGTACCACAAGGGCACACTATCCCAAGTGGAGCCACTGTTATCACTGACAAAATCACATAGCAAGGGACTCGGGAAAACTATTCAAACAATTGCATTTGTTACTGTCGTGCTCGAAAAAGACACAGAATCTGATGATATTGCTGCTGCATTGTCTACAGAGAAGACAAACCGGAAGCATATGGAGAATAGAAAAATAGTACTGATTGTTTTTCCTACATTTGTTCTTCATAATTGGGAAAATGAGTTTCATGAATGGGGAACATTCAATGTTGCTATTTATCATGCTACAAACAGAGAACAGGTTGTAGGGAAATTAGAAACTAGTGGTGATTGAATTAGTTCTTTCGAGTCTTGATACATTTCTGATTCATGGTGTGAGCTTGTTTGAGGTGAAATGGGAGAATTTTGTCACTGGGCTGACAGTTATCACTTGAATGTTCGGCTTTATGAGATTCATTTATGCAGTGTTTTTGATATCATGAATGAAGGAAAGATAATGGGGGAAGTTGAAGAAATTCTTGAGCTTCTGAAATCAACGTGGAGGGTATTGGGCATCTCCCAGACTGTCCATGATGCATGCTACACTTGGTGTCTTTTTAGACAGTTTTCTTTGACAGGTGAAGAATGTTTACTTTACAATGCAACACAACAAATGAAAAGGATTGCACCCAATGGACAACGAAGTGCACAAGAAAAGGTTTATATGCAATCTTTTTGTTCCATAACCAAAAGCGACGGGTCAAGTATAAAACTCACATATGTATAATCTTTGTTGATTCCTATCAAGCTTTGGATGGATAAACGACTTGAAGATTACCATCTTAATTTTTCTGAGGCTTTAGACAAGATGGAGTCACTTGTTACTGTTGCAATGGTTACAAGCAAGCTCATAGTAGATGAGGCAGATCAATTTGTAAATATTAAAGGATTTGGTACAGCAGAAATGACAGCTGTTGCAAAGCAGGCCAATCCTAAAGAGTCTGTATTGTAGCGGAAATAGGGGATTGATACTGCGAATTTGGTTTATTCGCAGTCATTAATTGGGGTTTTGAATCCGCAACCTAGCGTTGGATTGGCAATTCTTCCTGTGTATACCCTGAGGAAAACAGATGGCAAGCAGAATGAAGGAAGACGAGAGGAATGAGAAGATTATACGGAGTCTTCTAAATCTTCCTCCCAATCGAAAATGTATTAACTGCAATAGCCTCGGACCCCAACATGTGTGTACAAATTTCTGGACATTTGTTTGCACGACTTGCAGTGGGATCCATCGGGAGTTCACACATCGAGTGAAATCAGTATCCATGGCTAAATTCACTTCTCAAGAAGTGACTTCTCTTCAACAAGGTGGCAATCAGAAAGCAAAAGAAATATATTTCAAAGACTTCGATCCACGTCATCAACTCCCAGACAGCAACAATGTTGATAGGCTTCGGGACTTTATAAAGCATGTATATGTTGACAAGAGGTATAGCAGTGATAGAGGCGGTGATAGACCTCCACGAGGAAAAACGGGTGATAGAGATGATGCCTCTGAAAGTAGGAAACCAAATTCATTTCGGTCAGATTCCCGTAGCCCTCCATATGAAGATGAATATGGAGATCGTCATTATGGTGATCGTTCTGGATCTGGTGCTCGACAGTTTAAGCAATCATGTGAGAAGAATATTGATGGAAGGAGCAAGTGTAGCTTCACCCAAATAAGGGCAGAGCAAGATATAATACAGACATTGGGAAATTTAGGATACGAGGTGTAGAATTCGAGGGAGCTGTTATTGCATTGTTCCATTTGTTGAAAACCAGAACAGAAAAGGTCTGGGCACTACGGGAAACTTTCTACCGGTGGAATCTTCCAAATGTTACCAACCTGCTTGCTACAGTTCTGGTTTTTCTCGTTGTCATATACTTCCAGGATTTTCATGTCGTTTTACTTGTGAGGTCAAAGAATGCCCGTGGGAAATAGGGATCATATCCTATCAAGTTATTCTATACCTCAGACATGCCAATTCTTCTATAGTCACCTCTTGTTTAAACTTGTATTTCATTTCCCAGTTGCTTTACCGGAAGTATAGTGGAAACTTTCTTGTTAATATATTGGGCAAATGGAAGGAGTTTGAATATTCATCAAGTGGTCAATTTGTTCCTGTGGGTGGTCTTGTTTATTACATCACTCCACCTTCCAGCTTGGCGGATATGGCAGCAAATCCTTTTCATGCTCTGTTCTATTTAAATTTAATGCTGACAGCCTGCGCTCTATTCTCAAAGACATGGATTGAGATATCTGGCTCCTCTGCAAGAGATGTGGCAAAGAAAGGATTTGGAGTGTTAGATCCTCATGTTGCATCTGCCTGTCACAACCTGGCAGAGTTGTACAGAATGAAAAGAATGTTTGCGAAAGCAGAACCCTTATATTTGCAGGCTATTGAGCTATTGGAGCTATCATTGGGCCCTGAAGATGTGCGTGTTGGTTTTGTTGTGCATAACCTAGGAGGATTCTATCTTCTGCAGCGGCAACTGGAACAAGCTCGCACTTGCTATGAGCGAGCTCTTAAGAACAAGAGGTGTATCTTAGATCTAAATCACCCAGATTATGCAAACACTATGTTTCATCTTGGAGAGGTGTGGCGGCTTCAAGGAAATCTAGGTGATGCAGAAGTTCTTATTCGAGATTCCAGAAGGATTCTTGAGGAAGGTAGGTTGGGACAGTTTCAATTAACAATAAGGTGAATGGGTCATCTTGCTAAGATGCTTTTGGAATCAAACCAGCTTCAAGAAACAGAGAATTTGCAACTGAATCTTGTAGAGAAATTGCGAGATCTACGTCCCAGGCGCTGCATCCATCCTCAAGTTAAAATTAAAGGGGATGACGGATAAAATGAGATTCGGATTTTCTCAGATTCTGGTCGGGACAAAAGGCAAACTGTTTTAAATAAAACAGAAGTTTCGTAGCGCGCTACGAAACTGCTGTAGATGATGTTTTTAAAAAAACGCAGAAAGACAGTTGATTTCATGAGCGGGAGTTTTTGAAAGGGCACACCTGTCCATCACCACAACCTCCAGCATATCAGGAACGTGGTAATGCCCTGTATTCAAGGGTTATTAAAGACTTAAAGGACCTACTGCTGCATACTCGGTGATGCTAGGTGATAAAGGACCAAAACCGAAATTTTAGGGATATTTACAGCCAACATGGAGCAGATCAAGGCTTCCAGTATCCAAGGCCAACATGGGACATTAATTGCTCATCTCATGCCATCTCATTCAAACGAAGATGAAGCCAAGTGTCAAAGCTGCAAGGAGGAATCAATTTATGATGAAGATAGAGTTAGAGTTATAACCAAATTAGAACTCTTTAGAACTTCTGTTAGTAGTTAATGTATTAAATAAGTTTGTTAAAAACAAATAGGTGTCATTAGTGGCAGTCATCGAGCTCCCCTCATGCTGGAGGAGGAAGCTCCAAGTAGTTAGACTCTTGTTTCTATATATAGCTGAATCATCTATGTAATCAGGGTTGGATATCTTGAGAAACAGAGTATTGCTTTGGCTTATGTAAAAGACTCAGTTTGGTAATATAATTTGCTACTTATCTTCTCAGGATTCTTACAGTGTTTCAAATGCTCAAGATATGTGGTTTTGTTTTATCTTTAATGTTTTTACAGTTGTATGAATACACAATCACTCAGAATTCACTTATGCTTCTCCGACTTCCTGTGTGTATTTGTAAACTGAGGTTCCTATGAGATGATGTTTTGAGTATTTAAACCTTGCTGCCCTGACTTCTATGCATGAGTAGTGTTACATTTTATTAAATATGATCAACTCCATAAGCCCAATGGAAGTATTTGTAATGTTTGTCCAGCCAACATTTTTATTAAATTTACTTTACTAGAGTTAGCCCTCTTATCAGCAGTCAAAATCAATAACTTTCTTGAGAGAGCCCTCTCAGGCTAGGGAGGCTAATCCTTAGCTAAAAGATTGGTTTGAAACAGTTACACAGAGTCTACCTGATCAGCAGCCCTTCAGTGATGGATTTTGTGATAACAGGGATGATGCCATAGTGGAAAATGTTGTTGAGCTACTCCATGAGTACCAGGATCCTTTTCCTACAAAATTTTCAAACTTGAAACGCATCATAGGCGATTTGGGAGTGATGAAAATAACTTTGAAACTAGACGCAGAGCCCGTTAAGTAGAGGCCATATCACCTTAATCCCAAATACAAGGAAAAGGTCTGCCTAGAATTAGACAAGATGCTTGAGGCAGGTATTATTGACGAGTGGAGGAATCTGATTGGGTGACCCCAAGGGTAGTTTAGGAAAAGAAAGGATTTTTGTAGATCTAAGAAAGATGAACAATGCCTGTAGTCACGATCCTTTCCCGACATCGTCTGATGTGGTACTGAAAAATGTTGGAGGGAAGGAGGCCTACTCATTTACTGATGGGTTCTCTGGATACCATCAGATTAAGATCGCGCCAGAGGATAGAAGTAAAACAACCTTTGTGATGGAATGGGGGTGTTTTCAGTACACAGTGATGCCCTTTAGACTCAAGAATGTAGCGATGATATTCTCTCGTGTAGTCATCACAACATTCAAATAATTTATTCACAAATTATTGGAGGTATATTTTAATGACTGGACAGTGTTTGGGCTAGTAAGGCACCATGTAACCAGTCTACACTTAATGTTGGATATTGCCAAAGGTATCAAATTGCGCTGAACCTGAAGAAGTATTTGTTTTGTGTCCCATTTTGTATTTTTTTGGGTCATGTGGTATGAAAGCAAGGACTTATGGTGGGCCATATTGGGTACTATCGAAAGTTCATCAAGACGTATCCTCAGGTTACCGCGCCCATGGAGAAGTTGATAAAGAAGGACGCTACATTTTTTTTGGATGAACAATGTCAGCGCAGTCTGGATGTCCTGAAGGAAAAGATGGTCACCGCACCATATTGGTCTTCCTAGATTGGAATAAGGAATTCCATGTGCACATTGATGCCTCATATATTGCACTAGGAGTAGTGTTGACATAGCCTGGCGAAGGAGAGCTGGATCACCCTATAGCATTTGCAAGTAGACAATAGTTAAAGGTTAAGAAGAACTACTCAACGACAGAGTGTGAGGGATTGGCTATAGTATATGCGCTCCAAAAATTTCAACACTATCTGTTGGGTAGACATTTCAAGATGTACATAGACCAATCTCCCTTGAATTACCTAATCAATAAGTCTGTGTTGGGGGGGAAGATATGTAGATGGTTGTTTTTGTTTCAAGAATATGACTTTGAGGTAATTGTTAAGCCAAGAAGGTTGAATGCATAACCTGGCCATTTGTCATGCATTTAAATGGGGGAGGAGCCTACTAATTTGGAGGAAGGGTTGCCTGATGTGCAACTCTTCATGGTGCGCATAGCAAACAACTATTTTGTGGATATTATCCACTTTTTTACTACAGGAATGGCTCCAGAAGGATACACAAGGCAGTAGAAAAAGGAATTAGTAGTGCACATGGCAGATTTCTCAGTAATTTCTAGACATTTGTATAAAATGGGATCGGACGAGATACTCTGATGGTATGTGCTCAATTCTTAAAGCAACAACATCCTTGCGGAGGCTCATGGAGGAGATGTAGGATGGAATTATGCAAGAAAGGCAACAATGCAAAAGATTTTGTACACTAGATTGTGGTGGCCTACGTTGCATAAAGACTCGAAAACATATTATATGGCGTGTGATACATGTGAAAGAATGGGTAGGCCATCGCAAAGGGATGAGCTACCTCTAAATCCTCAGGTGTTGTTACAACCACTTGAGAAATGCGCTATTGACTTTGTATGACGAATTCAGCCTCCTGGTAAGAAAACAAGTGCAAGTTACATCATCACCGTGACAGAGTATCTGACTAGATGGGCAGAGGCATAGCCTGTAAAGGATTGAACAGAGTCTACAATAGCTAAATTTTTTTTTGAGTATGTGCTAACTAGGTTTGGGTGCCAAAAAGTGTTAATGAGTGATCGTTGTATGCACTTCCTAAATGAAACGATCAGCATGCTGACAGAAGAATTTTAGGTTTATCATCAGAAGAGTACACCATATCACCCACAGTCTAATGGAATAGTGGAGGCTTTTAATAAGATATTAGAGAATGCGCTGACAAAGATTTGCAACACACAACGGAATGGTTGGGATGTGCGCATACCGACAATATTTTGGGCGTATAACACTACTTGCAAAAAACTAATAGGTCAGACACCTTTCCGGTTGGTCTATGGCATAGAAGTTGTGATGCCTATGGAATATATCATGCCTAGCCTAGCATAGCAGCCTTCATAGGGATGACAGACCACAGAGCCTTAGAAGAACGTCTCACACAATTGATGGAGCTCGAAGAGGACAGATTCTTGGCTGGATTTCATGAGCAAGTACAAAAGGAACGTGAGAAGGCATGGCACAATTGACACATCAAGCTGCGCACATTTAAGGTAAATGACTTGGTGTTAATATATGATTGTAAGTTCGCCAAATTTCTAGGAAATTTTTAGATGCAATGGATGGGACCATATGTCATTAAATAAATCATAGATGGGGTTGTGGTTCAGCTCGCAATGCTGGACAGACAACCTTTCCCGTGAAAATTAAATGGGAGCTAGTTAAAGTGGTATGCAGGAGTCCGAGCTCAATGACCACATGATGACAAGACAGTCTTAGCACTCCATGAAGCTACAACGGAGCGCGGGACTATAAACTACATTGCCTAGTTTTTGGAGCTACACAATAGAGGAGCTATGCGAAAAAGGGTTATGTCACAGTATGAGAAGGGGCATGAAGGGAGCTGTGATATGAAAGGAGATGTTATGTAGCACAGCCAGAAAATGACTGTTAGGGTCACTGTTGATCATTTGATAGCCAAGAGATAGTTAAGAGGAGTGGGGGGGCAGCGTTTAAGGCTTAAATATTTGAATATATGCCGCCAAATCAACATTTATGGATGGATTCTGTGCGGAATGGTCGGATTTGAATTCAAATTCACCTATAAATTACGCATGCTAGTCCACGAGAGAACACTTTTCACCCTTATAATTTTTGAGCTGTGTTTTTCGTTGCTTATGAATCCTCAGTTTTTCACAGATTTGGTCACAAGCTTTGTGTTTGATACTTTACCTAAGGTTACTCAGCAGTTTATTCACAACACTATGTCGGGACCAGGTAAGACTGCAAGCACCAGAGGAACTGTTTCCTCCAAAGGAGCAGTTCTAGAAGTTGCGAGCATGGAAGCTCTGGGTCCTATGCATACGGCACCAAGGTTTCCTAAGCCAAAGCCTACACTAGTGCGTGAAACCCCCAAGCAGAAGAAAGAAAAGAAGAATAGGTTGATGCCAATGCGTGAGTCACCGAGAAAGCACTCTACTACCCAGGCCCAGAAAAAAGATAAGCCACCAGCAAAGGATGAGGAGAAGGTTGTAGATTTAGAGGCCAAAGAGGGCGTGGAGGATATAGATGTTGAGGGTGTGGAGCCCATCCCCAAGTTGTCATATTATATCCCTTTGTATAAAGGAAAGGTGAAGGTCACCAAGGACCTATACGTGGAGAAATTCCTCATTCATATGCCCTTGCAACCAAAAAGAACCACCTTTGAAGGCCCGCGCCTTACGCGGATTCCCACACCTTACATGGATTCCCCATTTAAAAATGAAAGACTGGGATTTGGTTGACCATGAGAGGTCCCCCACCTCACAACAGAGAATTAAATGAAGCGAGTGTATCACAAAGAATCAAGTGTCACTACATTGGAGCCAATTGAGTGGATTCGTGGAGTAAATCAACCAGAGTTGTTGAACCTGTTATGGGTGCCCCACTACCACCGCTCCAATATCAATATCATCTGTATAAAGCAATTGCTAACTCTGGTGCATGATGGGTATTTATGGCTAAGTGTGCCTATCCCTATCACAGACATTCTTATCCATCTGATCATGCTCCTGCCACATTCAAGCTTGAATCTAGCCAATGATTTTAGTAGAAATACCAGTGACCGTGACTTGGCAGAAAAGATGACGAAGAAATTTGACCTAGTCAAGAAGCAACACGGGTACTCAATAACGTCCATCAATGACCCCACGGTACAAATTTCCACGCAGATACTAGCTATTAAATTCATGAGAAAATGCCACGCAGATGAGGTTTCAACGTCCATGATTTCATTAGCTACACAATGTGCAGAGGGTGTTCAATTTAACAAGTCACGCTACCTCTGCAGTGAGTTCCTTATGAATTTTCACGAGGCTCAGGAGGAGAGCAAGGCATTCCAGAACCCATGGTTACTGCTCTCCATTATGCTAGTTGCTTGGGAGCTACCAAAGGATAGTCAGTTTCTCCCTTGGGGAAAGGATTATCGAAGGCTGCACAGTTTTCCTCCCTCTGGGCCATGAAGGACCCCATGGAGGCAAGCATTCGCACGACCATCAAACAACAGCCTCAGTTGTCCCCGACTATGTATGAGTAGTTGTCAGAGTACGTGGAGTTCAAGGTAGACTTCCACTGCGTGTATATCAGGGCATAGAAGGATCCACAATTGAAGTGGTTTTATCTACCCTATCTTCCTACGAATGATGACATTTAGAAAGTCATCAAGTGTTGGACAGAAGCTTGGCACTCTTTGTCAGATCTAGCCACGAGTACCAGCAAAGGCATGGGGAGTTCCTCGGAAAAGAAGATGAAGGAGGAAACAAAGTAGGAGGTCTAGAAGTTGGTCATGCAGCGAAGGAAGGAGGTGGAGGAGAAGGCTCGGTTGGAAAAGAAGAACGCTGCAAAGCAGTAGGTTGAACAAGAACAACATAACTCCAAGCAAAGTGGTAAATCCCCTTCATCCCAGACTGAGGAAGAAGAACAGTCAGAGCAAGGCAGGGGTGGTGATGAAGGACAGGGCACTCCATTCTAGGTGAAGAGGTATAGGGAAAAATAGAAGGAGGGGCCTCAGAAGAAGTCAAGAGCGATGAACCCACCACTTGATCCCATTACGCTCACAGAAGGTGATCTCGATGATATTGGGGATAAAGTGCATGACACCACTATGGAACTATCACAGCAGTAACAACAACAACACATGTAGTTTCTAGGAACTATTCATAATGATCTACGTGAACTACAGATCCATACCAATAAGATCTAGGAGGGTGTAGGGTAGATGAGCCTAGCACTAGGGACTAGTCAGGCTACTGAGATGGTCAAGTCAGTGGATCTTCGAGCAGTTGCGCTACAAGAAGGGTCCTTGAGCACAGAATTGGCTGATGAGAAGGTCATCATAAGTAATCTGAAGAACATTGGCCTCAGCCTCGCAATGCTCCCCAATAAATATCTTCACACACTACAGATAGGTGTGACGGAAGAATTAAGAATGTGGGAGCATCTTAATAAGTGAATATCGATTGAACGATGAGCAAATGTTCGCCGAGAAGACGCAGGCCCTGAAGGTGAAGGAAATGATCTAGGCACAGAGCGCCTAGCTAGCAGCCGTGGTTGCAGAGGCATGTAGGATAGTGCCGGAGTTGCACATACCTAAGGAGGCACCACTTGAAGCTAATATCTGGAAGCTAACTATGGGCATCCAAATGCTAAGGTATATGTGGCCAGAGTTTAGTTTGAATTGAATATGAAAATCACAGAACTGGAGCTCAAGTCACAGCCTTCGACTCCGCTAGAATTTTGGGAACAATAGAACCTATTGTTAAGGAAGGAATTGCTACTATGGATGTCGCATTTGTTGACTACACATCTCTATTTGAGCAAGCCATGGAAGTGGTGATGACCCTGCAGGAAGATCCCACCCTGCAAATCGTAAGTACAAAGATCCATGAGCTGCAGCAGCAATATGACGAAGTAAGGGCAACAACATGCTCCATTGCTATTACATAGCACCTCGCCAAGCTGCAGGATACTAAGAAGCTCCTTACACAGGTGGAAGCATCACAGAAAAAGAAATCAATCCTTAAGGCCAGGTTGGGGCCTTGGTTGGACAAAGCCTACCTGGTTTTCGCCAACATACAAGAAATGAACTTGCAAACTACATAGCTGAAGATCAAGTGATCTGGTGAAGGGCCAACCATAGAGCAGCTAGTAGAGAAAGTGAAGAAGGCAACCACACAGAGTGCAGATGAAGTCACAGTTGTGCAGGTAGAGCTGGGGGGTATTTGTAGAAATATCACCATGCTAGATGAGTGACTCAAGGGAAAGTCACGACCTTTGTGTTGGGGGTTTGTTGGGATGGGGTCCCCTGGGGTTAGTTTTGGGGAAAAACCCAAGTTTTGGGGCAAAAGCCCAAGTTTGGATGTAAAAAGATGAAAATTCTCTGCAAATTGTGGTCATGGAGCATGTAGCTAGTTAAGATTCAAAAAGTGTTTTTACCCTCCTTTATGTAAAGTTGAGTCGGCGTTTGAGATCTACCCATGGTCTGTGGACCATGGGATTGTATAAATAGGTGTGTCTTAGAGAGTCTAAGAAACTTAATTTGAAGTTTTTTGATGGGTACAAAGGAAGAGGTCTAACACAAAGAAGGAAGTCTTAGAGGGGAAAGGCTCTGCAGTTGAGTGCATAGAGGCCTAGAGTAGTGACCAAAACTAATTGCGCAGACCCCTACAGTTGAGTGTGTAGGGAAGTTTTGAGTTTGTAAACCTTTTTTGAATATCAATAAAGAAGATTGTTCAAGAAATTCTTGTGTTTAGTCCCTTTAGTTTTGTTATGTATGAATGCACTATATGGTGTGATGGATGATTCTTTTATAAGATAATGATGTATTTATGCATGACTTTACTTGATCAGTATTGTTATCTAAATGCAATTAATGTTAAATGATTACATGAAGATCATAACACTTTCTATTAAAGTTATCGAACACTTAGGTAATTCTGAGTAATTACTGATCTAAGGGTAATCTAAGGTGTGCATAAGTAGCTAATTGGCATGTTCAAGGTCCACAAAAGTCAGTCATATACCTTCACTGAGGTCTAGAGGTCGATTAAGGGAAGTTACAACACTAGGTCGCAGGAGCCTAGAGGTCTGTGCAAAGGCAGATCTAGGTCGCCAAAAGGACATCACATTGATCTCTGGGTGTGGAAACTTGGTTCCAGCATTCCCCCATACTGCTATGGGTGAGACTTTAGTCCACACACTACAGATTGATGCTAAAAGGGCTAGTAGTGTAGGGATTTGTTTTTCACAACTAACTTTGAACCTGGGTTAGGACCCCCTAAGCCAACAAGACATCCAACTCAGCTATTCATGGGTAGGTCGCCTTAACTTGTATTTTGCAACATTTCTGTCTCTTTTTGTGTTTTCTCTTGTGGGAGTGTTGTTTTCTGGATTTTTTTGAACGCTTGCTATCATTTACATGAATACTAGCTTGTACTAGCACCATTTTAGTTTTCGTTAGCATCTCACTATTGTCGCATGCATGAAACTTTTTTGCTCGAACCGTCGTTGATTTGGAAACTCACTTCACCCACATGCATGTTGTTCCATTTTCTGAATCTTTCATTCAATGTTTTCATGCACGATCATTCACTCCTTCTTACACTCAGTATTTCCATGCATTCACAATCACATTTTCTTTTAGTTGCCCGTCGGTGGGTCTAGACAGCCTTGGCCCAGACTCTGCCTCACCAAGACATCATTGCACAATCTTGAGAAGGAAGGCTCTGTCTTCCCTAGGAAATGTGCATTTATGCCCAATAACTATCCTCCAGTCTTGCATTGCACAATTTTGAGGCACAGTGATTGCTGGCCCATAAAATTGTGCAATGCAGTTATTGGGCCTATAACCACTGCCAGCTGAAATTATGCATTGCAAAACTATAGCAGTTAGCCAGCCTCCCTAGATAGCCCAGAATGCCTTTTGCATAGTTTTGGAAACCAGTTAGCCAGCCTCCCAGAAGAAATTGTGCAATCCTTACTAGTCAATTCCCAGGTATGTTGCATGTCATTCCTCAAATTTGATTTGGCTTTCACTGACAGATTGCTTGCCATGAATGTCACTTTATCTCCAGATCTAGTAGGTGTTAATCTGCCTCTTATCAGTTCAGGATCAATGGCCTCCAAGAGAGTAGGATAAAAGGACACTAACGAAAGTGAAACTGGAGCAGCAGTTGAGCGAGTGTCTACAAATCTGCCAATCTATGAAGATACCAAATTGATTGTAGACAAGGACATCAAGTTGAAATGGCAAGAGGTCAATGATGCATTTGAAAGGACATTTGGGGAAGACCTCGAAGACCACCAAGTCTATGTGAACATCCACAAGTCCGTCTTGTACTGAATTTCATGCAGGTATTCCATGCTACCATGCGTGGATATGATACATTGGATTGTCTTGTACACTAATCCTGAGACGATGGCATTGAGCAACGTCAACGAGGTAGGGATTTCTACCTTCAGGGCATAGGATTATGATGAGATGTATCAAATGTTAGCGCCCATGATCATCATGGATACTCCCTTTAGCTTACCTAGTAGCAATTCCAACTCCTGAGACATTTTGAAGAACCGGGTGAAGGATTCGGCCAAATATAGGATGACACCCAATCACCCAACCAGGTCTACAAGACAAAGATACTGCGGAAGGTGTATCAATACTTGATCCTCTTTGCATGTCAATTTTATGGCCAAGAAAGCAAGAAAACCTTCCCATAGAGTTGGGTGATCGCATTGGACCAACTGGCCAGAGAAGGCAAAGCATACAACTAGTCTGACATGTTGGCTCATCAACTGAAAGAATAGGTAACAAGGGCTAGACAACTGCCCAAAGATTTGTAACAAGGAATCTACATGTCCACCTACATCTTGGATGCAATCTGTGCTCGTCAGGAGTTCCAAGGCTTGAAGTGGGCATGGACACTAGTGGAGATCTCTGTGAACACTTATTGCAAGATGTTGTCTGAATGCAGCTTCAAAGGAGTTATCACAGAGCTATCTAATCATTTTGTCACCCCAGTTTACATGATGATATTCGAACAAGATCCACCCTGCATGTTGAAGGAAGTAATGGAGGCACTGATTAACATATCTGATTGGTATGCCTCACCGTTTAGTACCTTCATTCAGATGCACAGTGCAGCGAAGCCTCTGCATGTTCTACCGAAGTTTTCCTTAGACAAACTCATCATGTAGGAAGTATCATATTACATCTCGGCAGGATTGACAGCTAGGCTACACTGGAATAAGAAGGCACCTTGGCTCGCTCTTCTGTTGTGGATCAGGTTATACGAGATACATAGTTTCAAGCATGCGGATGTCGAAGTAGAGAAAATGAAGAAGAATCCATTTGACCTCCAAAATTACAATCCATATGACCCACATTGTCTTATGAAAGATCATTGCACGAGATTACAGTTCAACTGGATCCACGGGGTATGTCATTGGACGGAGGAGGACACATGGAGATATTGTTACAACTCCTCTAGACTCAATGAACCGGTCGGCCTCACTGTAGAATGGATAGCGAAGAAGCGTGAAGCAGCATCCTGGAGAGCACCAGAAGCAGCAGCAGCAGAGGTGAACATACCAGTGCGTGACAAGGGCAAGAGGAAGATTATCGACCACATGGAGGAAGAGCAAAGCTCAAATTTCTTAGCAGACCCACTTGTGAAGAAAGCATCTTTTGTAATAGAGGAAAAGAGGCAACAACGTGATAATATAAATGCACAAAGGAAGAGATAGAAATGGAGAATGGAGGAAACAGAGAAGTAGTTGCATGAGTTGAAGGAGCAACTACGGAAGGAACAAGAGCTGTGCAAATAGGAGAAGGAAGTGAAGTAGGAACAGGTACAACATGGGGTGAAACTTGTGCAAATAGATGAAACTACACTCGTATAGGTAGTAGACTCATCAGAACAACTGGCCTCAAGTAGACAGGTTGAACCATCACAAGAGCAGAACTTCGCTCAAGAGATAGAGCAAGCACTTGAAGAGATGGATATGGATATGGAGTAGAAGGAGATAGAGCAAGACATCGACCTCATGCCTCACCACCAAGAGGTCGGCCCACCAGCTTCACCACATACAGAAGACTAGAAAGTCCCATGTGACTAAGGAGGCACTAAGATCCCCATATATCAGCTGAAAGGAGAGATGCACAACATCTCATTCGACGAGTCTCAACATAGAGTTGTGCAATCTCACATAGTGTCGACTCTGGATGATCATACATCTCCTGCACAGTTTGAGGAATGAGTGATCATGTATGACGTGCACAAACATCCAGCAGTGTTGGTTGACACTACAAGAGCATATGCCAAAGCCACTAGCTCTAGTGTTCACTTACTGATAGCTAAGAACGAGCGAATGGCGAAGGAGCTATAGATGAGCAAGCATGGAGGAGAATTGGTTATAGCATCCGCCAGAGCAGAATTGAAGAAGGCAATACCGAATGAAGTATTGTCCCTTGACATAGTAATGCGGGCATTGTATTCCAAGTTTAGTACCGTGCATAAGGTATTCGTCCATCTCAATAGATGGTGATAGTGATGCACTAGAAAAGCATGAATCTTGTCGAATGTGCATGTTGTTGTTTATTACATGAAAACATGGATGATGAGATACAAGGGAGCCCCACTTCAATTGCCTAAGATGATGAAGCCCAAAGTGGTTGAGCTAAAGGCATGCAGCCAGAGTCAGATCCGGAACTATGAAGAGCTCTCGTAGCTCATCACTAGTCTACAGGCTTCCTATGCATGTGTATTTAAGAGTATGGATTTTTTTGTGTGGGCACATGTGATCCCATCTATTGGGACTCTCACCCAGGCTAAGACCAAGGCATGGGTCTGATTAGAGCTTGACTCGTACTTTAATTAGTTGATGCACATAGCCACCAGCTTAGACTTGTCCATCAATGCAGACACCATGCACAAGTATGTTGTTGGTTTGGCCACACTCAAGACAAAGATGCGTATGCTATCAGACGAGTTGGACAGAGGAGCCGAGTAGTGTACCTAGATTCTATGGAGGCAAGAGTTATGTTCGAGAAAGATGTCACCTTAGAGTACACAAACACCATCACAGACTATCGATCTTGGCATCAATTTTCTAATGTCGACCACTATGAGGATGTCGAAGAGTTGATCTTCCAAAAGTTGTCTGAGGCATAGTGATGCCTTGCATGGTTTTCTCAAGCCATTTTTTCTCACATGGGTACATGTGCATTGTAATGTAACATCTTGCCAAGTGTAAGTTCAAGTGTCGATAGTTGGATGTAACAGCCATAGAGTAGATGAAGAGTCATGAGGGTAGATGAACTGCCACAAAGGGGAATGTCAAGGGCCACCCCACACTTTTCTATAAATAGTCCCTCATAACTCATTGTATTGGATTTTTTTCAGCCAAGCTTTAATAGGAGTATCTTAGAGAAAGCTTGGAAAGTATTGTAACACGCCTTGGCTTCTCCACTATGTAAAGCTAGTATATCTCTATGGAGGAGCATGCGGTTGTGGCTGTAACATTCCACTATTGGAACTAGTGGTTGGACATGCATGTATTGTATGACTGGAACTTACACTTCTTAATATAACAGAGCCAGAACGTTTCTTGCATATGTCATATTTTATTCCAACTATCTTGTTCACTCTAAATGATATATGTATTTGTTTGCTTACGCATGCATGTATAGACTATTTTGTATAAGTATGTATGAATCTTACTGAAATGTGTTGATTGGTTTAACCATCACTGTGGATTGTTAGCTAACTTTCTTTGTAGTTTTTGATTCATCTTTGCTCGTGTGTTCCTTCCAAGATGCATACTATTACAGGATTCCAAGGTGCGCATTCACCCAACTCTTAGTGTGTAAGAACTGTTCATGCACCTTCCTTGTCTCATCATAGCTGTCACACCCTTGCTAGCAGCAGGGACCTCTTATTTGCCTCTGTGTGAAATCCCAGTCAAGGTATTACCATACGACCCAATACTGGGACTCCTACACCAAATGGTACGAGGTATAATTGGAAATTCTTGCCAGGGAGATCCCCTGACATGTTGGTAGTTCTAGCACCGTCGACAGATCCCTATTAACAATGTGGTAATGGACATAGTAGTGGCAGACATTCCCCCTGGGTTCGGCATGCTCCTATCTAGATCTTGGGGTTCCAAGCTAGGGGGATCTATCAAGTTAGATCTAACTTATGCCATTATTCCCACTTTTTGGAGGTGAGCAAAGGAGATTGTAAAGACAGTCCAAGTTTGTAAAAACTGTGACCCCGACTAAAGGCTCAAAAAACTTCTAAGTGCATGGGAAAGAAAGTGATCTCTCCTATTGTTATAGCTCCAAATATCACCCTTTATATTTTTGATTCTTGGTTTATGGCCTAGGGCAACCCGTCCTTCTAGACTTGGTCCAAATATTTTAAAAACAATGTTTCACTCCCTGTACGCTACTTTTCCCTATGTTAAAAACATGTACATGTGGGTCAGTCTATGCCTAACCCGCGTATTTAAAACACTTTAAAAAAAAAAATTCCTTAACTATGGGTGGAGATGATGGGTTTTACTTGTTGATTACCTATTAGTGCTCGTGGCCCAACTGTTCCCAACTATTTTCCAACTAAAAAACTAATTTGGGTGAAGTATAAAAAGACTTCAATGGGAAGGCCTTAGGGAGGAGAGAAGAGATAGAATTACTATACTGAGATTAACCCCTAATCAAGTCTGAACAATCCCTGTGCTTCAAGAACTTCCCCAAGTTCAGGAAACCCTTGTTTCCTTGAGTTTTGATATTCTCTCACATGCTTGGAGATATCATGGTATTGGTTATGGAAGGAGGCTGTTGAAGACTTGGACTGGATGGACCTGGAGGACAGTTCTGCTTGGAGACAGAAGAGGAAGACTCAAGTGAACTCTTTCCATGTTTTTATTATAGTTTTCTACAATAAAAGAAACATTGTCTTGTTCTTGATATCAACTTTGTTTATGCATCTAATGTTGTTGTTATGGTTTATATCTGAATGACTATTTCAATGTATAACTAACAATCTTTTTATATGATATAAAGTTGATTTCACTGTAATGCTTTATCTATATGTTGCGATGTGTATTCGAATTGGCTGATTTGTAGGTTCGAAGATCATTAGGAGTTGCAGAGGGTTTGAACTCTGGCTGGAACTACCCAAACGAAGGACATCTGGGTATGTTCATCTTTGCATAGTTAGTTTGTTTAAGCATGTTGCCTAAGTCGAATGCTTGTTTCTTGCTGTAGATTACTCCTACTCTACTAGGGTTCTGACCTAAAGCCCTAGGGGACCTTTTCCCCTAACATAATTGGCGACTCCAGTAGGGATAACAATATTGTTATTCCTAGTTTGGGTTATTTAGTGCCAATCAGGGCTCAGTTCTTAGTTCGCTTACTATCACTGTACTGCCTACTCCTGTAGGAACTTAGACTTCATGTCTGATCTTTTTCATCAGGCCTCATTTTTTATTTTTCTTGTAAAACTTCATATACGCACCTTTGTTTGTTTACAGAAGAGTACACATGCTTGCTTTTGTGTACTGAAACTGTTAGAAAATTATATATTACGGAGCAATGGAACACATAAAATGTTGCAGAAATCTAAACACAGAAAATGCACAAAACAAGAGAGACACAGATATATGTGGTTCACCCAGTTTGGGCTACGTCCACCTCGAACAGCCAGTCCTTCCTTTCTATTATCCAGCAAAATGAAGAGACACAACCTACAGCAAATCCGACTGTAATATCCTCTATTTTCTCTCACAGTCTCACCTTCTCTTTTCTCACTCCACAGAGAATACACATCTATCACCGCCTCAATACAATGCCCTCATACAAAGAGAGGGGTTTGCCTTCTAAGGCAAAAAAACTCTAAAACTAAACATAAGTTCTACCGTCAGATCATCCACCTAATGAACGACTCAGATTGACTAGAAATTACTATACTTTTACAAGGCAAATTTTACATTTGTTTTTAGCTTCGGGGGTGCTGCCCCCGAGCCCTGCCGGGGGACCGCTGGCCCCGGACCCCCCAGCCGGGGGGATTCGGCGCCCCGGACCCCATGTGGGGGGGACAAGTCCCCCCGCACCCCCCGCATGGAGGGGTGTATAAAACTTCCTGGGGTATACATCCGGCTGAAACAAAGACCTCTGAACAATCATGCTCCACACACAACAGAAACCGCGTATACGTGAGTTTCTTTTGACAGAAGCACGTGTACACGCAACTCTGTAGGGACATAGTTGCGTATACAATTTTTTGCTTGATTTTTTCAAATCTTTCTACTTGGAAAGATTTATTTTCTGGTCTATGTGGTTGCTAAGTGGTCAGTTTCAGTTTTCATAATTTAATTTTACTGTGAGATTACTATTGCAAATTCTCTCCTGCTTTGAAAATTTTTTGGCCTCAGTTTGCTTTCCAGTGAGTTTTATGATTTGTGTTTGAACACACAAGGCTTCTTATAGAGGTTCTTAATTGTTCTAGTCTTTCAGAATAGAAGATTGTTTGCAATATTTGTGTCAAAATTCATTTGTATGGTTTGCTTGCTTTGCTTCCCGTCAATTTTGTGGTCATTCACTTTTTCTTGCTTTCCAAAAGTTTCTTGTTGAGGAATTTGAAAGTGTTCCTTTCCTGATTTCTTGATCAATTTCCTCAAAACTCTTTTTGCTACTTTTCAATCGTTTAGTGCAAGTTGAAACACCTATTTTGTTTAAGTTTTCATTCATGTCGAATTGATAACTAACAAAGTTTCCTTGTGACTTGCTTTCAGTCTTTGAGTTTTTGGTAACATTTTGAGTACTTTTGAAAAGTTTTTTTATCATTCCTTAAAAAATAAAAGTCCTTCAAAAACATTGTTTTTGCTTTCTTTTGCTGAATTTGAGTTTGGTTTATTTTGGATTTTGAGAGTGATTTGGGATCTTTTTTATTAAAGATTTTGTGTTCAAAATTAATATTCCTTTTAAACATTTAAGTTGGCTTATAAACAAATTGCTTTCATTTCTTGTTAGAGTAATATATAATTTTTGCATTATCATGTACACCATGCATTAGGGTAGTTTTGTATCATTAGAGCATCAATAGTCTTTTAGTTTTTGTGAGTGTGAAGTCTGCTATAAGAAAAGAAAAGGAAAATGTTTTTGCTTTGTAGAAGTTTCTTAGAACCCAAGTAGAAGTTGCTTTTCATCGAAGAACAAACAAGTGCATTGCATATAAGTTGGTTTTTCATTAATTTTTTTTGCGTCATAATGAACACCATCAGTTTCACTTCCATATTGTACCTTTAACTTAAAAAGAACATCCACTTAAAATAAAGCACTTAATAAAATAACCTAGAACTTTTTATATTGTCAATAAGTACACACCAACAAGTTTTAGGTTATTTAGGGCCTTGGATTTGGCGAGAGGAGAGTAAACTCTTCAAGGCCACTCTAAATTGTGAAACATAGAAGTCTGAATAAAGAGTGAAATCCAATAGCATTAGGGAGATTGGGAAATCTTCGTGACTAGGAGTTAAGCATGAGGGTTTGTGGAGATAAGGACGAGAGATGATTCCTCTCTTACTTGTCGGATCTTACCTCATGACTGTTCTGCCCAACTTTTATACGAGTTGGTGTCTTTGGGTTCCAATCCTAGGGATCTACAAAGGTGGTTGCAGAGGGGAATCCCGTGGCACCTGAGGTTGACATTGCATCACATTCAATGGTACTTCTAGAGGGTACCCTTGCAAAGCTTGGGGGCTTGCACTGGCAAAGGCTGTTGTTTGGAGGTTAGCGTAACTACATATAATACCTTCTCTAGTAGACCTAGGGAATAATTACCCCAGTCTATTTTTGGAAGGCCCTTTATATTCACTTTCTTGTATTTTGGTGTCCAGTCCTAATCACCCGGAGCAGAAATACTTGGAATTTGTTTGACTGTTGAATTCCTTAGGGACATTTTTAGTCTGTGTTCTATGCTCTTAGTTGGCCTAACTTTCAATTTTTTGAGTCTTTAAGTAGATCTTATTAAAATAATTAAAAGTGGCTGACCGATCACTTAGACGGTCCCGTAGACTTCATGGGTTTTCACCTGCGAGTCCAGAGCCTTCTCCTAGAAGGTGTAGGAGCGATTCTGCCAATGGTTTCCAACCAGTAGCAACTATCACATCGGAGATTAATCCTCTGCTTGGGGGCATAAGTGTACAAGGTAGACCTGGTACTACCACAGAGTTAGAGAGGAACACACTAGTTCCTTCTTGAGTACTCTTCCAGTTGGAAGATAATATTGAGGTAGAAGAGCTCTCAGAGTCAATTGTGGCTCTAAATTCTCCTATCCCTTCTGATCATCCGGACTATTGTTATACATCGGAACTCCAACACACAGGCCTTCAAGCCAGGTCCACACACAAACATCCCTTCTATGACCACTGCTGGAAGCATGGCATCCGCCGCGAGTGTTACGAGTATGCAGACTCCTATATTAGTGCAAGGGGGAGGAACTATTTCCATCCCCTCTACATCATTATTTGGATCTACTGCCAGCACATCCTTGTTTAGATCTACTTTCATTCCGTCGATGAGTGGAAGTTCCCAAGCTCATGCATCTAGTTTTGGATTCCTCCCTTTTGGAATTCCCTCTCAAGTTATTCCTCCAGTTCCATTAAGTGTACCATTAACTACTTCCACATCCATGATGAGTGGATCGACTTCTTTTTAGGGTTTCCCCTTTGGAAGTGGTCATATACCACATTCCAATTCGACTGTAGGGTCTATGCCTTTTCCTTTCATAGGTCAAGTTACTAAGCCTTTTCAGAGTTGGACTAACCCTGCGGTTAGTGGGATCGGAACTGGGAATCCATTTTTCGGCCAACAAGGGAAGTTTCGTACTCCTCGGTCAATTCATTTCAAAGTTTTCCACCCTTAGCTAATGCTTGGAAACCTTACCAGGGGCTATCAGCTCCTTACAATAATTCGTTAGGGGGAAACTTCGTCGGTTACAGAGGTTTTTCGGTTGGAGTTGGTCAAACTCTGAGTTTTGCTGGACCATAAGGTTCACCTTTTGGTTCAGCAGGTTCTAGCAGTTACTTCGGGCAACTTGGTGCCTTTCAAAATTTGGGTCATTATTTTTATACTTTTGGGAACCCAACCCAATCTGGGGGGAATCCCCAAGGTCCTCTGAGACTTTCATTTTTGGCCATGCTCAATCTGCCAAACTTGACTAAGTTGACAAATGATCCAATTAGATACAATCTGGCTTGGCCTCCAGTCCCAACCAAACTTCCATAAGATATTCCAAAATTCGAAGGGAAGAGTGGTGAAGACCTGGGCGACCATGTAACCACGTTCCATTTATGGTGCTCATCTAACTCCCTAATCGATGATTAGACTAGGCTAAGACTATTTTAGTGCACCTTAACTGGAATATGGCTAAGTGGTATATAGAGTAGCAAGGGGGCACCTTTACATCTTTCGCTGATTTGGCTAACATTTTCTTAAACCATTTTCAATTGCCTGTCCGTTATGAAGCCAATACTGAACTTCTAGCCAATTTTCATCAGGACACAACTACTCACATTTCTAATCATATCTAGTAATGGATACGGAGAAAGAGGCTCATTAAAGCCGAAATTCCACCTGAATTCCATCTCGAATGGTTTTTAAAATCATTACAACCTTAGATCTCCAAGGATGTTTCTATGTCTGGAGTTTATTCCTAAGAGCAGGCTACCTTTTGCGCCCAGTAGCTAGAATTGATATATTCTCAGTCCGAGACTCTTCAAAAGATCTTGCCTGATGCTCCTAGATCCACAGTTGATATAGCCGAACCGAAGCCAGGCCCGCATGCTGATGGTATTGTTGGATCGATTGATGCAAATGTGGTGAACCTTCTAAGCCAATTGCAACAGTTGTCTCTACAAACTTCTTCTTCCAATCAGGCTACACTGTCTACTACTCCACCTTCCCAACCTTCTTCTGTAAACATGGGAAGGGTAATGCAAACAACGAAGGGAAGAAGAAGGGACGAGGTAAAAAGAAGAATCAAGATGGGAAGGGTAATGCAAACAAACCTGGAAATAATGCTAGTGAGGGTGGAAAAGAGTCTAAGAAGAAATTTAAATTTCCATGCAAGTTATGCAATGGAGACCATTTGACTCATCTCTGCCTGAAAATTCAAGATGCTCAATGCTTGTTAGTGCAACAAGGGTCTTCTAGCTCCCAAGCTATCTTAACTAATCCTTTCCCCCAAGGGTAACAGTTGCTTGCTGGTGCAAATTCAAACCCTGGTACCTCTGCAAGGGGCAACCAGGAGGGGGACAATTCCTCAAATGTTTTCTTGATGGGTTCTCACGTCAATGTGGCCACACGGTCATGTGATTATGGTGAAGTTGAAACATCCAAGGATAAATATGTTCCCGGAACTATGGATCCACTTCATATTGAGCGACCCTATGTCGAGTCTATACCTCGGATACCGAAAGGTTTCTCCAAATGCGCGACTATCAACCCTAATGCTAGGGCAGCCTAGAACTACTCCATTATAGAAGATGTGGCTCAAAGTCCATGCACTATGTCTGCTTTAGAGGTACTCCAGTCATGTCCAACTCAACGAAGTGCTTTGCTTTCAGCGATAGGGGTAGTTGATCCAAACAATTCTTTAGTGCTCACTTTTGACATGTTCAATGTCAAAAAGAGACTTCCTCATCATATGGCTTTTCAAATAAAGTCTACTTACTAGAAAACTAATATTTTTCAAATAGTTATTGATGAGGGAGCTTCCGCATGCATAATGTCTATGTCATGTTGGAACGCCATTGGATCGTCTTTAGTTGTTCCTTCACCCACACTCTTGACAACATTTGACGGACATTCTCATAGGCCACATGGGATTATCCCGACCTTTCCTATATGTGTTAGAGGAAAGGTCATCAATATCGAAGTAGAAATCATTGATGCCAACCTAGATTACAATCTCCTCTTAGGACGGAATTGGATTTATCAAATGGATGCCATAGTTTCAACTCTGTTTCGAGTCCTTTATTTTCCTCATGAGGGGAAAATTGTTAAGGTTGATCAATTGGATTATTCTCTAGTTGACACTCATGCAACTTTGGATTCTACTATTCCATTGGTGGATAACCCCCATCAACCTATCGAGAATCTAGGAGTTGGGATGTATTCTTCATTGATGGGTACATTTGATCTTCTCACTGCTATAGTTAGAATCAATTCCATTTCATCCTCCAAAGAGTCTTCACGGGAAGAGTTCCTACGGACTTGTTATTTTTCAGACCCTTAGACCTTGCCTTTGCCTACAATCACATTAGATGAAGGACAAGTTGGTGGAATGGCATTCCCTATGTCTGCAGCAGAGCTTAGATATTAGTCTATCATTAACTCTGCAGATGACCATCCTACTCTTTTTTCAAAGGAAGATTTAGATGGTGATGTGGCCCCATCTTGGACCCTTAACTCTACTTCTACTATGGATTGCGTAGATACAGTTTTACCATATGAGAAAGAAATCTTAGAAGCAATGATGGGTGTAGATCGACCTTGGGAAGACTTACACCATTGTTCATATTTTGTTCCCCCATTGCAAGAAGTCGAATCCAAGTTCTCCAATATTCTTACTAGAAATGTCTATACAATTTCAAATCCTTTGGCTCCAGCACACATCCATGCCAAAGGTAACATGTCGGTCATTTCAAAAATCGTACTGATAAACATCTTTAGGAGCCCTAATGTGATAGAAAATGTATTCATCAGAGCCAATTTTCCCCTGAAGAGATTCAAATTTATACCAACCTCTTTAAAGAGTTTCGGGATGTATTTTCTTGGGCTTATGAAGAAATCCTTGGTATTGATCCATCCATTGTTCAGCATGAGATCAAGACGTATGAAAACGCTAAGCCAATTTATCAGAATCTTTGGCTAGTCAATCCTAGTAAAGCAACAACTATTAAATATGAAGTAGAAAAGCTGCTCATGGTGGGTTTTATATACCCCGTTCCTCTAACGGATTGGGTTTCTAATCTAGTCCTGGTTGATTAAAAACAAGGAACGATCTATGTATGCATTGACTTTAGGGATTTGAACAAATCTTGTCCGAAAGATAATTACCCCATACCATTTGTTGATCAGATAGTTGATGAATATGCGGGTAATGAGATTTTCTCCTTCATGGATGGATTCTCTAGTTATAATTAGATATCTATCCGTCTAGAAGACCAGCATAAGACAACTTTCATATGTCCATGGGGTACCTTTGCATACAAAAAGATGCCTTTTGGTCTTAAAAAAGTTGGATCCACGTTTTAGTGGGCCATGTCATACACTTTCCACAGCATCAAGCATGTCATCGAAGCATATTAGATGATTTAGCTGCTCATTCTCGAAAGAGAAATGATCATTCTAGTCATCTTCGGTTGGTTTTTGAGAGATGTCAATTTTACAAGATCGAGTTGAATCCAAATAAGTGCATTTTCACTGTTACATTTGGTCGGTTGTTAGGGTTCATAGTGTCAACTGAAGGGATTTGATTTGATCCCTTTAAAGTGGAGGCAATAGTTTAGTTTCCTCCCCCATCTTCTGTTCGACAACTTCAAAGTCTTCAGGGGAAGGCAAATTTCTTGAGATGATTTATAGCGAATTATGTTGAGATAACTAAAGGATTTATGCATTTACTCAGGAAAGGAGTTCCATTTTTATGAGATGACTTTTTGCAACGATCTTTTGATGCCTTGAAGTAGGTGTTGATCTCTGCATTGCTTTTGAGTTTGCTGGATTATGGTAGAGATTTTCTTTTATATCTTGAAGCCGCAGGATCAACCATAGGTATGGTTCTAGTTCAGGAACATGATGCTCTCACAAAGCATGTGATTTACTACTTGAGTCGAGGCTTGGTAGGCCCTGAACTAAGCTATTCTCCGATTGAGAAATTAGCCTTGGCAGTTGTTCATGCTGTCTAGCGGCTCCGCCATTATATTTTGCTACGCAAAACATTTGTCTTAGCAATGGTCTATCTTTTCCATTTTTTTCTTAGTAGGCAAGTAATTAGGGGCAAATATAATCGATGGATTTTTATTTTACAAGAATTCGATCTCGAGTTCTTGTCAGCCAAGTCTAAGAAATCATTGGTTTTTGCGGAATTAATTTTTGAGTTGCCTTGTGGAGAAGATACTGTTTATGAGGAAAATTTCCCTGACGAATATCTATTCCTAATCTCTTCACAAGATGCCTTGTATGGAGATATGATAATCTATCTCTAGACTTCGAATATCCCTCCTACTTCCTCCAAAGATGAACGTCGAAAATTAGGTCACTTGGCTAAGAACTATGTCATCATTGGTGATACATTATATCTCTAAGGGGTTGATTCAATCCTTAGGTGTTGTTTAACCTTAGAGGAAGCAGAGTCTGTGTGTAGGCTTTAACCCCGTACAGAAATTACCTGCATACGAATTCTAAATCACAGGAAAAATAAAAATGCGAGAGCATAACACATAAAACACATATACACA
>APFE030760003.1:69460-96978 GCA_000404065.3 Pinus taeda | reverse complement strand
AGGTTCGCCCAACCTAATATAGGGTCCAAAAAAAAATTTCTCAGGGCGCTGCCCCGAACCCTGTAGAGGGGGGCTACCTACCCCCCTCAAACCCCCCTATGCCCCCCCTGCTGCGCAATGAAGGGGGGGCTCTGCCCCCCCTCTAACCCCCCAGTTCACTACGTATGTTAGTCGTCGAAAGAATATAACACAACCCAACACTGTGCTCAATGATTGCCATAGTGGAGCTTGTGGTGGTCATCTTTCAGGGCTTGCTACAGCCTAAAAAATCTTGCGTGCCGGCTACTTTTGGCCTTTGCTTTTCAAAGATTGTATTGAAGCGGTCAAACATTGCCACCCTTGTCAAGTCTATATTCAGAAGATTTGCGCACATCCAGCTCCTCTTTTACCCGTTATCATTGTCGATCCTTTTACAAAGTGGGGTATTGACTTTACTACTTCTAATCCGCCTTCAGCAACGAATCACAATTAAATTATAGTGGCCGTAGACTACTTTACGAAGTGGGCTAAGGCCATGCCCACTTATAAAAATGATAGTGAAATAATGGCATTGTTCCTCTTCAATCAGATTACTTCATAGTTTGGTATCCCAAGAGATATTGTCACTAACCATGGTAGTCATTTACAAAACCAACTGATGTCTAAATTGGCTCTTAAATTGGGCTTCCGGCAGGAGCATTCGTCTTTGTATTATCCTCAGGCCAATGGGCAAGTCGAAGCCATGAATAAGTCCCTCAAGATGATCTTGTAAATGACAATTGACAAAAATCACTCCAATTGGCATCTCATGTTTTATCTAGCTCTCTGGGCATATCAAACCTCGGTAAAGATTGCCACTGGTTTTACACTTTTTTAGTTAGTTTATGGGATAGAATCTATCTTTCCTATTGAATGCGAAATTCCATCTCTTAAGCTAGTTGTTGAGCTCCTTCCAGAGACCTCTAGTCTCAAAGAGTGCCTCCTTCATTTGGAACATCTCGATGAGCATCGTCGAGATGCTGCCACAATCAATGAGGCTCATAATAAAAGGGTTAAAACTCAGTATGATAAAGTTGTCCATCCTCGAGTCTTTTCTGAAGGCGACCTTGTCTTGGTATACGACCAAGATAAAGATGCCTTGGGGGTAGGAAAATTCAAGTCTATGTGGTATGGTCCCTTTATAGTGAAATGACTTTTAGAAAAAGGGGCTTATGAATTAGTCAATTTTGAAGGGAACAAGTTGGCAGAGCCCTGAAATGGGCTCTACCTCAAGAAGTACTTTGTTTAGGTTACGACCGAGCAAATGGCTTCTTTGTATATTTTGTGTTTTTGTACATTTTTCTATCGCGATTTTTGTGATATCGACACTTTTTTGATCTGCTTTGGCAGGTGTTAATAAATGACTTGATCTATTTCGGATTCACCGATGGTGCTAGTCGGCACACTCAGAATCTCGCTTTCACAGCTTGGGTGATTTATTATCCATCTGGTCAGTTGATGGTGTCAAGGGGAGTATGTATTGGTTTTGCGTCAAATAATATTGCCAAATATACTACCATCATTAATTTACCATCCAAAGCTATTTCCTATGGAATTGATTTGTTGGTAGTGTATCTTGACTCACAGTTGGTAGTGTCACAATTGACTAACATTTATCGGGTTTGGGATCCTTATTTATATTGCCAATTTTTGAGAGTGAAGGTGTTGCAAAGATCATTTATTTTTATTACTTATTTTCACATTCCACGATTTGACAATTCATTAGCGGATTCTATCACTAATCAAGCATTAGATTGGCATATCATTCATTCATCAAGATAAAAACAAACATCAAATATTTGGAACTATATATATATATCATAAAATCTCTCGTGTGTACATAAAGTGTTTCAAAAATAATATACAAAATTAAGACTAAATGCCCATAATCATGTCTAGTATATCTAATGACCCTAATCAGGATGAGTGGCTAAGTTGGTGACTACTGCTTTGGCCACACGCCGAAAAAGGCAAACATAGTCACGTGGTACTCCTACTACGCGGTGCTGCATATGCTCAGGAAGATCTTCTATGGCCTCCATCAGTACTCGGTGAGTCAATCTCACCAAATTTCATTGGATTGCATATAGGACCCTCTCTATCTCTGCATACGCCTCTTCAACACCTCTTCCGTGACGCCTATGCTGTTGAAATCTGTTTGGTCGTACCGGACCCACATCTGGAACATGATCATTATTTTAGTATTTTAATCCCATCAAAAATATCTTTAAGTTAATTTTTCATATTTAAAAAACACAAAAAATCTTAAAAATTTATAAAACTTAAAAAAAATGGTTACCTATCTCTCCCCATGTGGCGTTTGGTGGCAACACCAAGTTCGGATCTCCTCTGAAATCCATGCCAGCATAGAGATAGTTGTCCACAACAATGATTTGTTGTTCCCACCAGGAGAACAGCTCATCATCGAAAGCATTCCTCGGCACGTCTCCGCCTCCAAGGCATTTCATCAGGTCGGCCCACCTGCCCATCTGAGGATCTCGGGGGCTACTGATAGAAACTGATACTTTGGGATGTAGCCCTGGAACCTTCTCAAAGAATAAGGAGCACAAAATGATCCCGTATCCAAAATTGTTGGTCTGTCCTTTCTGAATGGAGGACAATTGGCTCTTCATGTTAGTAAGAAGAGGTGTAAAACAATCAAAAACTGTAGTGAGACACTCCACAGCCAAGCTCATGGATAGTCGTGATGCTTGGTGCAATGAGGCTGATCCATTTATCTTGGCTATGAGGAATAGTAAGATCCTCAAGGACAAGCTCTCTACATGTCTGATTGGAATCTGGCTTCTAATCTTCTTGGATTCCCATGACAGTATATATGCATGTAGTCTTCCACTGAAGGACTACCTCATGTCTGACTAGTCGAATATACAACTTCTCCTCTCTAGGAGAGACTAGTGATAAAGTAAATATCTTCTACCTCTATCCTCAAAGGAATTTGATCAATCATAAAAGTATCATCTTCGATACTCCAGTAGTGGATCAACATTTCAAGCAAGCAGGTGTTGGCCTTCATATTTGGTATTTTGAAAATTTTTAATAAACCGCATCCCCTCAAAGCATCTTAGGTCTGCTGATCATTCATAACTTCATTATCAATGGTAGTATGCTCCCTCTCTCTCTAGGTGATTGTCATCCTGAAAGAAAATTGATTTCCAACCGTTAGGTTTTTGTGTTTAAATTTCAAACCACGTATACACGGGTCCCTTTCATACACAGTCACATGTAGGGTCTGCGTATATGCGGGTTTATAATATCCAACCCACGTATATGGCGCGTTGAGATTTTTAACATAAATTCCTATGGTAAAATCTCAATAAAAATTTCTAAAAACAATCATAAATTAATGCAAGCTAAGATTCGGGGTTATCTAATGATTTTGATCCAAATTGAGCGGTCCAATTCTTTGGGGGGCAAGTTTGCTATTTTTTCTCCACAGCTTTTGCTCTCAACACGAATGGTACGAATGTTGAGTCAAAATTTCATTTTATAAGCTTTGAAAATGTCAAAAATTTTCAAAACTTGATTTTTCTCGTCTCATGAATCTTTTAACTTGTGAGCTTGGATTGTTGGGAATAGGTTGCTTTTCAGGACATTATGGACACTTCTTCGAAATTTTCACATCGGTTCCATGAATGCTGACCCGTCATGGTAGGTATCATTTACTCACTGGAATATAGGTTATGGAAACCATTTTTCCATTGCATTGTGCATACTAGCCTCCATTTGTCGATACGCTTGCCATAGGTTCGATCCCATCATGTTATGGTTAGTAAAACATGTTCACTCGCTGATTTTTAAATCATGACACGATGGTAGAGTCATCCTTTACATGGGCATCTTAGTTAGCACCTCATTGACGTTGGTTACCCATGTTGTTTTATTGAGTAGGCTCGGGAGTCCTCTCTAGTCCCGCCATGCATTGAAGACTCATTCCTCTTTGCTTCTTCGCTTTGTTCTAGCCTTATACCCTAGAGGCTCCTTTGTGTTGAGTTGTACTACTACATTGCATTATTACCATTTGCACCTTTTGGCCTTGAGCCATCTTCACTTGGGCTCGTGTTTAAGCCACTTTTTAACCATGTATTCTGCAAAAATCAAACTTGCAATCCCTTAGCTTCTGCAACTTGACACACCCTCAGACCTGTGGAATGAACATCCCTTTGAGTGTCCTTGACCAGCTTTGCCTCCTTGCATTGAGCATAGGAATGTTCCCATCCCAGGAACTAGATCATCTGTTTCACTGACACTCATTCTTTCCACTGTGCTATAGCATTCTTTTATTATTTTTCCAGCTTAAAGAAAAAGACAAAAAAAATTACATATTCCAAAAAAGAGCAAGAATGGAAAAACATTTTGATATATTGTTGGCAGCTAGAGTTAGTTGTGTCGCCCTTGAACAAAGAACTCAAAAGAAAGTCTCTCCTCCATTTGGGCGGGATTTAGTTTGACTTAGGTATGCCTTAACCTTGTTATTGAGTCAGTTCTCCTCCAGTTGGTTATCTCTTCCAATCATATGGAGAGTTCATTCATGCCTCCTGCATGATGAGCTTATACAGATTCGTCATATGATACCACATAGCCGTCATTGAGTCGTGCTTTTGTTCAAGGGAAGTAAGCTTATTCGGCCTCTTTGCGATGTCTCTTGACCTATTTTTCAGTCATCCATCCCTAGTTGTCAGTGTCTTGTGTATCATCACATTAGTTATATTGGTCCTTTACTCATGCCGGTTTGAGAAGGTCTCCATTGACTTCTTGCTGGCGGGTCTTGTCCTTATCGACGATGACATATTTCTCTGAGGACAGGCCTAGAGCTGCACCCCTGCCCTATTTTCATTATTGGTAGGTCACCTTGTGCTCAACATCGATCAGTATCATGGGCCTTTGAATGAGTGGTTTCCCTTGTGTTCGACATCAGCTTTCATTATCACACATTGGGATTCGTTGAGTGCCTTGGTTTCCATTTGACCTTATTGGGGATTCCTCGCCTCTGTGTCAGATTTCATTATTGGTTGGTTCAGAGGGTTTCTATCGTGCATTAGCTACATCTTGTGTATTCCAGAAACATACTTCAGTCGGGTTACTACATCTTTTTTCGTCTGATTCCTTCCAAATTATTGGCCTACGGGTTACACTCGCGCTAGATTGATGAAGGATGCCTTAATGCCTTCCTTCTAGTGGATCTTTCCCTATCAACTATGACTCATTGCTCTAGGGAAAAGGTCTAGAGTCCATTTGGCAGTACCTTGGGGTTTGCAATCATCCGTGGCAGATCCTTTGCTATCAACAATGGGAAACCATCATTGCCTCCTGATTGATAGATTCTTCTAGGTGTTTGACTTCAACTCATCTATTCGCACTTGTTAGATTGTACTGGGTACCTTGATTCTCATTATCATTATCGGTGAGTAGTATTGCATTTGTTAACGGTATACATCAATGACTGGTAATCAAACAATTTCTCACATGGTCGACTTCAGATCATTTATTCCCATTGTGTAGAAATGTACCAAGGTAGTTGGTGAAGACCTCGGATTGCATCAGCATTCTTTGGTTCACTTGTTAGTTGCTCCTGTTGCTATTATTTGACACCATTCCACATTATAAGTTGCAATCCCTCAAAACGACATCCTATATGCTGGCATCTGAGTTGTGATGTAGTATCATCTTATTCAATCATGTTCATTTGGTACTATTGGGATCAGTTTTTGACATCAGTGATCAACTTCATCTTTTAGATTCATTGATCATCTTCTTATATGTGATATTCAGACATGTACTTGTTTGATCATGATCAGATGATCCATTATGTACTTTCAATTCCTTATACTTGTATACATAGTGGATCTGCTTGTACTTGATATGCGGACATGATTTACTTTCTCTGAGCATGGGTATGCCCACGTCAGACAATTGTTTCTTTCTGATATTCTTTTGTTGGATTGGCAAGCTAAAATATGGTGAAGTCCTTCTCAGTTTTTAACATGTTTCTTTTCCATATACTTAATACATTTCGGCCATCATGTTCCCCTTCTGACATCATATATTAAGGGGCATCTATTATAGCTCCAAATATCACCCTTTTTATTTGTGATGCTTGGTTCATGGCCTAGGGAAACTCCTCCTTCTAGACTTGGTCCAAATATTTTAAAAACAATGTTTTACTCCTTGTACGCTACTTTTTCCTGTGTTAAAATCATGTACACATGGGCCAGTCTATACCCAACCCGTGTATATGTGTTAAAACACTTAAAAAAAAATAAATTTCCTTAACTATGGGTGGAGATCACGAGTTTTACCTGTTGATTACCTATTAGTGCCCATGGCCCAACTGTTTCCCAACTAAAAAACTAATTTGGGAGAAGTATAAAAATACTTCAATGGGAAGGCCTTAGGGAGGAGAGAAGAGATATAATTACTATACTGAGATTATCCCCTGATCAAGTCTAAAGAATCCTTATGCTTCAAGTACTTCCCCAGGTTCAGGAAACCCTTGTTTCCTTGAGTTTTGATATTCTCTCACATGCTTGGAGATATCATGGTATTGGTTATAGAAGGAGGTTGTTGAAGACTAGGACTGGATAGACCTGGAGGATGGTTCCACTTGGAGCCGGAAGAGGAAGACTCGGGTGAACTCTTTCCATGTTTTTATTATAGTTTTCTACAATAAAAGAAATTTTCTCTTGTTCCTGATATCAACTTTGTTTATCCATCTCATGTTGTTGTTATGGTTTATATCTGAATGACTATTTCAATGTATAACTTACCATCTATTTATATGATATAAAGTTGATTTCACTATAATGCTTTATCTATATGCTGCTATGTGTATTCGAATTGGCTGATTTGCAGGTTCGGAGATCATTAGGAGTTGCAGATGGGCTGAACCCTAGATGGAACTACTTAAACGAAGGACATCCGGGTATGTTCATACTTGCATAGTTAGTTTTTTTAAGCATGTTGCCTGAGTCGAATGCTTGTTTCTTGCTATAGATTACTCCTACTCTGCTAGGATTCTGACCTAAAGCCCTAGGGGACCTTTTCCCTTAACACCTGCCTGTTCCTAGAAGAAGATGAGACCATCTTAGAGGAAACATCAATACACCTAACAAGGCAGTTAGAGCACCAGCGTGCAAAGGAAAATAAAGTATGGAAATTACACTTTGAAGGAGCAAACTCAAAAGAGGGAAATGGAGCTAGAATATTGTTCGTATCTCTAGAGGGTAGCTTGATACCCCTCTCATTCAAGCTGGAGTTTGAGGTGATCAACAACATGGCAGATTATGAAGCATTTCTCCTTGGGTTACAAATGGAAAAAAATGTTAATGTTGAATGCCTAACGGTCTATGGAGACTCTGATCTGGTCGTAAGACAAACCAGAAATCAATGCCAAGCAAAACACCCTAGACTGAGGACTTACTAGAATGAAGTGTGGGATCTAATTGGTAATTTCTTCCTTGCCTTTAATATCCAATTTTTGCCCAAGGAAGTGTTGTGACAATAAAAAACCCCCCTTTTTCATTAGTATTAGCAATAAGACTAATGAATGGGGGACCTTTCTAAAAAGCCAAATCTTAGAATTTAAGATTGCCTTTTTGTTTTCAATAAAACATGATATCAAAGCAAAACTCCCAACAATATCAATTCCTACATTTTCATGCTTCATGTGCATAAAATCATTACAAGTATTGAGCCTCCTTATGAAAAGTGCCATATAACCACAACATCTAGGAAAACCCTTGTAAGTGACAAATCTCGAGTACTAAGCAAAACTTTAATAAACCCACTTTTTAATGATAGCATTGCAGTGCAAAAAAAAAATCATGGAAGGCATCGCTTACACAATTAATTCCTCAAAAATGCGAGAATGTGAGATCGTAAGCCTACAAATTCATCGCATATCGCAAATTTCAAATACCACAGCACCACTTAATGTAAAACACCCATATTTTGTGAAATGCAATAAGCTTCTCACAAATCATAGCCGCCCGATGAAACAATGGTTGTTAAAGATAATAGGTTTTGCGATATCGCGATCTGTGATATTGTGAGGCAAATCACAAAATCACTTTATCGCAAATCTAAGGGCTTAGAGTTCAATGGCAATACTTTCCATCGCTCGATGTAGAATTATGAGCATTAAATTTTAGCTTAACGGTGCATTGATGGTTATTTATTAAAAATGATTCAGATCTGGTTTAAAGTACCATCTCACGTAAGGTGATGTCTTTGATATGATTTTAAAAATTAAAATCTTTCCTGTCACCTTATTGTTGTTCATTATTCACCATCATCCTTATCGTATCTTTGTTATCTGCTTACAATTTTCAGGAGCAGTATGCAGAACAACATGTAGAGCGTAATGGGAAAGAAAGGCAAAGCTCCCACATCTGAAAAATCAGATATGACTTCGTTATATACAGACACCACTTGTACCAAGGAAGTAGGGATATCTACCTAGGAAGCCATGTACCGACTATTAGAAGAAGAAAACCCGAGAATTATGAAGGTTACAGTTACGGTAGAGGAACGTGGCTCATCTGAAGCATCACTAATAGAGCTTTCATGCTCGTTTCTGCACCATATTGCTGAGAGGCCGAAGATACTCCCTTACACGGATATGGTAAAATGGATTATAGACCACGTTGATATATCTGATAGGCAATTCAAGACACAGAGCCAGGAGGTCATGGGGTCATTTACCACAAGTAATCTAAGGTGTATGTATCACTTGCCAGAATCCCAGGCCAGTTATAACAAAAAATTTGTGGAAAAATTCACCAAAGAGAACGAGGATTTAGCAGATTGCACAAAAATCTAGTCTACAAAGGAGGAACCATTAAAGAAGGATAAAAATGGTATGTACGCCACTAGCTCCCTCTCTTCCCCCTATTGTTTCGCTGCTGCAATGTTGTGTAGACTATTTGGGAAGCTAGATATCAATAAGTTTTCATCAGAATGGTTGCCTTTAATGGATGCGGCCACCAATTCCGCCATAATGGATTGGGCCCAAATTTTATCAGATAATTTAGCTTCTGCTATTTTAAGTTATCGAACTAAAAGAAGTTTTCTCAGAGGTTTTACCCTCCATTCTTTTTTAAGTGCCTAAATCATGGATGCCATTTGTTTTGTCTCCGATTTTCCCATCATGGGGTGGAAATGGATAGTACAGAACCCTCTTCCTATTCAATTTTATCACAAAGAACTATGGGAATCGAATTTCATCCCACATTTCTACAAGATTTTTCATGCAGTGATGCTTCCTATTCATAAAATGTTGTATAACAAAGATGCCCCAAGATTCTCCCTAGAAGCTAAAATTGACATTCTCCCTGTGGGAAGGTGGTTCGGGGAGGAGTTATTCACATACATTAGTGTATTTAGGAGCATTGATTTACCTCACGTGATTCCTCTATATGTCCCTGACAAACTAATGGCCCAAGAAATAGCTTACCAGACTTGTGGTGTTGGGGGAATGAGCAAAGAACTCAAGAATTCTAAGAAGGCCATCTGGCCTCAATTCCATGTAGTCTGAAAGCTTTTGCATTATTTGATTTAGGGCATGCTTTTAAAGAGGTTGATAAATATGTTATGTTTACAGCTACCCAAGTTCCCAGGGAGGCAGTACAATCCCTTTGATGTTATAAAGAATTTCACAATGATGGTCAAAATAAAAGTGTTTACTAAAGAAGACGATCTCTTCGACAATTTCCTTGAACAGAAGAGCACTCTCAGAGAGATTCTACATATGGCACAAATTTAGTTTGACCAAGGAAAACTTCAAGAGTTAAACCATTATAGAGAACAAAGGTTGGCAAATCTCCCGTTGGACAAATTGCGCATTGAACCAATAAGGGAGCCCACTCCCAGTATTAGCATAAGTGGAAGTTTAGGAGAAGAGAAGCCTAAATCAAAGTCTGAAAGAGAATCAGCTGAAAAATTCGGTAAGCAGTCAAAGAGTGAACATAACAGAAGTGAAGGGTCAATCAAAGATACAGCTTAGTCTACAAAGAAGCCAGATTAGCAGGTTTTGTCCCCAAACAAGCCAAGACTCCTGCTCCCCTCACAAAGCCAACAAAGCCAATTATAGTAGACCTAGAAAAGGAGTGGGAGAATTTTAATGAGTAATCAACACCAAGGAAAAGAATGTAGAGCCATTGATGAACTCAGGGGAGGCAGCCACAGAGATGATAATAGAAGAGGTTATTAATACTCAAGACACAGATAATATTCATGTTGCTCCATCATCTGAAATTGTATTGAAAATAGAGGAGATTCCTCCACTGGATGTATTTTATAGCTTGCAATATAAGGTTGTTGTTAGGAGACAAAGGAAGAAATGAAAAATGGATATTGTACTCTCTCTCCAGAGGTTGAACCTTTGGATGTTCTTTGGCAAGACCCAACAACCAATCCATCGGAAAACCTAACTAGGCTCTCTCAGATCATAGTGGCATATGCTTCTGCAACAATTGATAAAGCGACAGAAGTTCAAATGCTATTAAAAGAAAAGGAAGATAAAATTCTGTTTTCAAAACAACAACTACAATAGGCCAGTGTCAGCCAAGAAGCAGAGATACAATTGGCAAAGCTCCAACAGGACTTCCAGCAAAATGCAATTGAACTATCAATGCAATCTGGCCAATAAAGAAGAACAATTACAGACCATGATAGGATTTCATAAGGATGATCCTAAAATTGAAGAATTCATCACAAAATCCATTTCCCTCAATGACCAACTCTTGTAACATGAAGAAACACTCTGCCAAAGGATCTCGCAATGGAATTCCCATTGGCAAAAAAAAGATAGCATTACAAATCAAGTCGTAGATTTACGACTTGATTATGATTCAGTTTTTAAGAAAGTTTCTGACTTTTTGAATTGGCAGAAATTAGAGGAAGGAAAAAGAGTGAAATTTCCCAGGATCGATGAATCTCATCAACAAATGTTATTTGCAAAATGGGATGCACAACTCAAGGAAGCAGAGCAGGCGATGGGGGAAGCAACAATAGTAGCAAACAATGTCATCGACTGCATCAATGAAAATCTGCACATAGCAAATTTAATATCAGAGACCACTCTAGGATTCCTCCCAAAGGCACAGCAGCTTCAAACAAGTTGGAAGAAAACAACAGAGGAAAAGGCAGAGTCGATTAAACAGATAAGCAAGTTAAACTGGGACACTTACTGGCAGTACCTGGTAAAGCCACATAGCCAATGGATGACTCTGAAATGCAACGTCCGCCGAGAAGATAGCACTAGCACTTGCTAATTTCGTATTCGCAGGACAATTAAAATATGAGGTCGGCCAACTGACGCTCTTGAAGCCCATGCTGGATATTTGCAACGTAAAAGAAAAGATGCATGATTTAGCATAGATACCATTTTAGTTTGATCTTAGCTCATTTTTGCTTAAAATGAGGAAGGTGGTTTAAACCTCCTCATATATTTTTGTAATATTTATTTTTAGGTTTCATTAGAGTAGTATTTAAACCCCTCTCATGCATTTAGAGAGGGGTCCAGAATTTTATCAAAAACAATTCTTCAAAACGTGTAGTTTGCCCCCCACTGAGGAGGTTTTTATAAATGAATGGAACGAGATTTATTTATATCTGAGTTTGATGTCTGCTACTGAAATGCACTTTTGTACTGTTAATGGATATTGATTTATTTGAAGATAAATCTATATTGCTGAAGCTCATGAGTAGAACCTATTACTAATGGTACTTTTATCCCCTAATACTTTTTACTTATGTGCCAAGTGATAAATTATTTTCAGTTATTGATATATGAAAGTCTGAATGTTTAGTTGTCATTATTGCACTTTTGTACGATGATAACTATTCTTTTTATGTATATGAATAACTCTTATGCGATGTGTTTATCATAATTGTTTCGGCTAATTTCTTATATGAAACAATCATTTTCAATGGATTATTTTCTCATAGTGATTGAATGATCTTTATTACCAATTGTTGTTCGAAATTACATTAGATCGCATAAGCGAAACATTACTCCTAGGATAGTTTAGAGCTAGATGTTTTCCTTTATTAGAATAAAATTGCATATGTTAGTTAATAGATAGATTAGATTTAGAATAAGCATTCACCCCATAAACCTTAAAGAAAAAAAACATCATCCCATTAGTGTACCATCATAAACAAATTGGGAAATTGGTCCCATCACCCCCAGTCGGAGCCACTATTCCAAACAAAAAAGGAGTTTCTTTCAAGGTCCAGACCAGGTGGTTATCCCCCTTGTTGTAGACCCAATTTTTGGGCTTTCAACATATTTGGCGCTAGAAGGAGGGCTTGGACTATGAATGGCGATCAGATTCAAATCCATAACCCATTCTGAGAGTAAATCTCCCTCAACATCTCCTCTGACTTCTCCCTTTCATTATGAATCTCCAATTTCTAAGCGAGAAGTTGAGAAAACAACAACCACTATTGAAAACCTGAACATTTCAGATAAATCCACTGTTGAACCTCCTGAAGTTCAGTCTTTAATTCACAAACTTCAAGGATTTTCAATATCACCACAGAAATATGAGTTATCTCAAGGCAGTGTGACTTCAAAATACATTCCTTACCAACCTCTTACCAGATTACAGAGTGAAAATCTTGGTATTGAACCAACAAAATTCCCTCTGCCTAAAAGAAAAAGAGAAAGGAAAACATTGAAAGGGTCTGATAGTGAGACTCTTTCATCATCATCATCCATTTCATCTAATCCATTGCAAAGTCAACCATCCACACCCCAACTCCATATTGTTGTTCAACAGGGTACTGGAATTTCAACACCGTCTTCCCAACCACTTGTAGCCTCATCTACGCTTTCCTCTATTGGTATCTCAACAATGGCAGGAAATCCTCCACCAAGGCCATGGGCCAATCTAGGGTAAGTTGCAATCCCTGCACCCTTGAGTCAATTGCCAACTCATCCTGAAAAATGGCTCCCCAAGTTTAACCTAGATATAGGCGTACTAGTAGAAGAACACATAAACAACTTTATGTTGTCAATAAACTTAAATGGAGTTACTGAAGAAGACGTTTTTGTTAGGCTTTTCCCGTATACCTTACAAGGAGTGCTGGGTCTTGGTATTTTTCATTACCATCAGGATCCATTACTAGTTGGAACATTTTCCAAGAGCCGTTCTTGACTAAATTCGGTGATGATAGGTCTACAGTGACATTAATCAATGATCTCTCAAATATTAAAACCGAATCAAGAGAACCTATCAAATATTTCAACTCGCGATTTAATAAACACTTAAATAAGATCCCTACCGCATATAAACCTAGTGAAGAGTTTCGAAGTGAATGGTGTATATCTGCCTTACCTTTGAATATAGAAATCGTCGTAGATAGGGTTGTTAAGCCAACATTGGCTGAAAATATGAAAGAAGTGATGGCGATGGAAAAACGTATCCTAGCTTTAGAAAAGAAAAACATTGTAGATGAAAGAAAATCTAAAAATCTTGCTTTTAGAGATGACCCTAAGAAAAAACAATCAAAGGATCCATTTGACTTGGAAGGGTTACAGTTTAAAAACTATGTCCAATGAAATGGTTGATATTATGAAACAAGTGGTAGAAACCTCTTCCAAGAAACCTTTCAAACCTTTTAGGAAGAATCCTTCAATTGATCTGAATCCTCCCAACACTATAGCAAATGCAGAATCGGAAGGGGAAGAAGAGGAAGTTTCGAATGAGGAACATACTAATGATGATGAGGTTGTAGAACTACAAGGAATGTGGGATTTCATTCTTCTAGATGAAGAATATCAAGATGCATTACCAGTGACTACCAAAAGTAGAAATCAACTTGATCCCCCACAATCTTGTTCTAAACAGAAAAACCCAAGCCCAGCTTCTAAAGATAAAATCGCAGGTAAGAAATCCTCACCAAAGGCTACACAGACAAACCCAGTCCATTCTAATCCAACAACTCCATCTAAAACACTTATCGTTTCTGATGAAATAGAATATAATATTGTTGAGGACATGAAGAAGACTAGGGCCAACATTACTTTTCATGAGCTGAGTAAATTAAAGCATCAACAGAAACTACTTCTGAAAGAACTACATGTAGTACAAATTGTGCCTCTACCTGCTACTGTAATCTCACAAGCTACTAATGAAATGGGAATACCTCCCACTAGTATTGAAAGCGATAGAACACTTTAGACCCTTTCTTCTTAAGACTCATACAAAAATAGTAGTACCATTTCCAGTGGTAAGAAATCTTTTGGTACAGAAAGACGTAGGTGAAAAGAGAGAAAATTGGGTCGCAGCCCTACAAGAATATGACGCTAAAATCAAGCCAGTAAATATTGTAAAATGCCAAGGTTTTTGCAAGATGTTGGTTGGATCATCGTACATATCAGAAATATAGTCCCCTGATCGTGAGGTACAAATGTATGAGGTAAGCCTAAATGATATTGAATCAAGATATGCTGATATCATTTTTTACTCAAAGAATGGATATGCTCCTTCACATTTGAATCATACAAAGAAAAGAGCCCTGAGATTAAAAGCTAAGCAATATCAAATTGTAAACGATGTACTCTTTAGGATGAATTATGATTATGTCCTTCTTAGATGCCTTGAGAAATCTAAAGCTGAAAAAGTATTGTAGGAACTTCATGATGGACCAACAGGTGGGCATTACGTAGGAGATGCGACAGCACACAAAATCTTGTGCGCAGGCTACTACTAGCCTACATTATTTAAGGACGCACACAACTATGTAAGAAGATGTCAGATTTGTCAAACTGCTGCGAGAAGACAAAATAAACCATCATTTCCATTACATCCAGTCAACATCGATCAACCATTTGAACAATGGGGATTACATACAATAGGTGAGATTGTTCCTCACTCTTCTAAACAGCATAAGTAGATCCTTACAGCTACCGATTACTTTACCAAATGGGTAGAAGTAGTCCCACTCAAGTCAACTAACTCTAAGAATATCATCAATTTTATAGATCAATTCATAATTACCAGGTTTGGCTTACCTTCAGCGTTAATGTTTGATAATGCATCATATTTTTCTAGTAATGTTATGACTGAATTTGCACTCAAAAGAGGTTTTAAACTTAAGTATTCTGCCAATTATTACCTGCAAGGAAATGGGTTGGTTGAATTAACAAACAAAAACCTTATCAGAATCATTAAACAGACTATTGATCAAAATCATAGAAATTGGTATAAGTCTTTGATGTATGCTCTTTGGGCAGATCGAATAACTCAGAAAACTTCTATTCGCACTTCTCCTTTTAATTTAGTTTATGGGAAAGAAATGGTCCTTCCAACACATCTAGTTATTCCTTCTTTGGCCTTAGTTCAATTCATTGAAGAAACTCCTTCCTTATCCTTGCAACTAAGACAATTGTAGATTCTTAAGCTAGAAGAGGAACGAGAACAAGCCAGAATTACCCATGCACATCATCACCAAAGAGTAAAGGCTTCTTTTGATTCAAACTTGGTATTTAGAAAAGATTTTCAGCTTGGAGATTTAGTATTGAAATGGGATAAAGCTCATGAAGAGAAAGGCAAGCATACTAAATTCCAACTAATGTGGCTTAGACCATAGGTCCATAGGTCCATTGAGTTTCATGTTATAAGACTTAGCAGGAAAAAGAGAGTCTTTACCAATGAATGGGCAGATCCTTAAAAAATAATTTCCATAGAAGATGACCTCTTCTATTTTTGTAAATTATTATTTTTAGCTTGTTTTTCTTTTTGATAATAAAACAGGTTGAAAATGTTTAACTTTGGTTTCCACAAAAAGAGTAGTGTCTCTTGTCAATTTTTTTTTTTTTTCGCTTGTATAAGTGGAGGTGGTTAGGAGAATTAATCTTTATTTTGAAACATATGGTAAAGTGCTATAATTCTGAAGGTTTTACTTGTTCTTTTGTTTCAACTTTACTAATTTTGATTAAAAATAACCTTCAGTAGAAGTTTGCTTCATATTAGTCATGAAAAGTATCAATAACAAGACAAAGATTCTCTATAGAAAATCTACTTTTAAAACTCTACAATTGTCATCCAGAAGAACTCTTAAGGAACCAATGACTTCCTCCCCACTTTAGAAAATTGCAAGTTTCAAAGAATAATCCAGTTATGCACTTTAAACTTAAAGAATAAAAGGCCTCATCAAGAGTCGGCTTATCGTGATCATAAAGATTATAACTAACTGACATTGCCAAACTGCATACCAAAATAGGGTAATTACTCGAGATTGTTTCAATCAAAAGACAAGGGGTCTCATGACGAGCCAGCTTGTTTAGTTAAGTTATAAATCAAGTGAATGGCTCTGCCAAATTTGGCCACCAAACCAAGACATTGTTCTTTAAGAATTACAAGAAAAGGAAAAGAAATAAGTGTAGATGAGGATTTATCTTTGAAAATTGCATACTTCTTAAGTAGGATACTGGATCATTGTTGGGTAATAGGTAACCCTGTTGAGGCTATGGATGCCTGCTGGTAGCAGAGGCTCTACCTACGACAAATAAGTACACCTAAATTGATCTACGAAGATGTCTTTGGTTTTCATCTTTATAAACCAAGTAATGCCTGATGTAGGTACAATGACTAACTTTAGGAAGAAGATAATTAGAATTAGGATAGATGGAACAAGATGTTGTTGTTAGAAAATAGCACTACGTACCTTATATTTCTACAATAAAGTTTGATTTTCCCAAACCATTTCTCTTTTATAAGTTTTAGAAAATTCAAAAAACTATCAGAGATAATTGCTTCTTTTAAGTGAATCACCAATTGTTGTGACCATCAACAACCCCCCTTTTTCATTAGTATTAGCAATAAGACTAATGGATGGGGACACTTCTAAAAAACCAAATCTTAGAATTGAAGATTTCCTTTTTGTTTTCAATCAAACGTTATATCAAAGAAAAACTCCCAACAATATGAATTCCTACCTTTTCATGCTTCATGCGCATAAAAACATTACAAGTATTGAGCCTCCTTATGAAAAGCGCCATATAACCACAAAAGCTAAGAAAACCCTTGTAAGTGAAAAATCTCGAGTACTAAGAAAAACTTTAAGAAATCTGCTTTTTAACGATATTATTGCATTGCAAAAAAAAAATCATGGCGGGCATCCCTTACACAAGTAATTCCTCGAAAATGTGAGAATGCGAGAATATGAGAATGGGAAAATACGAGATCGTAAGCCTTACAAATTCATCACATATCACAAATTTCATATATGGCAATGCCACTTAATGTAAAACGCCAAAATTTTACGAAATGTGATAAGCTTCTCGCAAATCGCAGCCGCCCAATGAAACAATGGTTGTTAAAGATAATAGGTTTTGGCATATCACAATCTGCAATATTATGAAGCAAATCGCAAAATCGCTTTGTTGCAAATCTAAGGGCTCAGATTTCATTGACAGTACTTTCCGTCACTCGATGGAAAGTTATGACCATTAAATTTTAGCTTAACGGTCCATTGATGGTTATTTATTAAAAACAATTCAAATATAGTTTAAAGTACCATCCCACGTAAGGTGATATCTTTGATATGATTTTATAAATTAAAAAATGTCATGTCACCTTATTGTTGTTCATTATTCACCATCATCCTTATCGTATCTTTGTTCTCTGCTTACAATTTTCAGGAGCAGTATGCAGAATAGCACGTAGAGCGTAATGGGAAAGAAAGGCAAAGCTCCCACATTTGAAAAATCAGAGATGACTCTATTATTTACAGACACCACTTGTACCAGGGAAGCAAGGATATCTACCTGGGAAGCCATGTACTGACTGTTAGAAGAAGAAAACCCGCGCATTATGAAGGTTATAGTTATAGTAGATGAACGTGGCTCATCTGAAGCATCACTAACAGAGCTTGCATGCTCATTTCTGCACTGTATTGCTGCGAGGCCGAAGATACTCCCTTACACAGATATGGTAAAATGGATTATAGACCACGTTGATATATCCGATAGGAAATTCAAGACACAGAGCCAAGAGGTCATGGGGTCATTTACCCCAAGTAATTTAAGGCATATGTATCACCTACCAGAACCCCAAGCTAGTTATAACAAACAGATTATGGAAAAATTCACCAAAGAGAATGAGGATTTAGCAGACTACACAAAACATTGGTCCGCAAAGGAGGAACCATTATAGAAGGATAAAATGGTATGTACGCCACTGGCTCACTCTCTTCTCCCTATTGTTTTGTTGCTGCAATGTTGTGTGGACAATTTGGGAAGCCAGATATCAATAAGTTTTCATCAGAATGGTTGCCTTTATTGGATGCGACCACCAATGCCACCATAATGGATTGGGCCTAAATTTTATCAGATAATTTAGCTTCTGCTATTTTAAGTTATCGAACTAAAAGAAGTTTTTCTTAGAGGTTTTACCCTCCATTCTTTTTAAGTGCCTACGTCATGGATGCCATTTGTTTTGTCTCCGATTTTCCCATCATGGGGTGGAAATGGACAGTACAAAACCCTCTTCCTATTTAGGTTTATCACAAAGAACTATGGGAATCCAATTTCATCCCACATTTCTACAAGATTTTTCATGGAGTGATGCTTCCCATTCATAAAATGTTGTATACCAAATACACCCCAAGATTCTCCCCAGAAGTTGAAATTGACATTCTCCCTGTGGGAAGGTGGTTCGGGGAGAAGTTATTCATATACATTAGGGTATTTGGGAGCATTGCTTCACCTCATGTGTTTCCTCTATATGTCCCCAACAAGCTAATGACCCGAGAAATATCTTACCAAACCTGTGGTGTTGAGGGAATGAGCAGAGAACTCAAGAATTCTAAGGAGGTCATCTGCCCTCAATTCCCTATAGTCTGCGGCGCTTTTGCATTTTTTTATTTAGGGCATAGTTTTAAAGAGGTTGATAATATGCTATTCTTATAGCTACCTAAGTTCCAAGGGAGGTAGTATGATCCCTTTGATGTTATAAATAATTTCATAACGATCGTCAAAATAAAAATGTTTACTAAAGAAGACAATCTCTTCGACAATGTCTTTCAGCAGAAGAGCACTCTCAAAGAGATTCCACATATGGCACAAATTCAGTTTGACCAAGGAAAACTTCAAGAGTTTAACCATTACAGAGAAAAAAGGTTGGAAAATGTCTCGTTGGACAAATTGCACGTTGAAACAATAAGGGAGCCCACTCCCAATATTAGCATAAGTGGAAGTTCAGGAGAAGAGAAGTCTAAATCAAAGTCCGAAAGGGAATCAGCTGAAAAATCCGATAAGCAGTCAAAGAGTGAACACAACAGAAGTGAAGGGTCAATCAAAGATACAGCTTTGTCTACAGAGAAGCCTGATCAGTAGGTTTTGTCCTCGAAACAGGCTGAGACTCTTGCTTCCCTTGCAAAGCCAATAAATCCAATTGTAGTAGATCTAGAAAAGGAGTGGGAGAATTTTAATGAACTAATCAACACCGAGGAATAGAATGCAGAGCCACTGATAAACCCAAGGGAGACAGCCACAAAGATGATAATATAAGAGGGTATTAATACTCAAGACATGGAGCATATTCCTATTGCTCCATCATCCGAAATTGTACTAAAAATAGAGGAGATTCCTCCTATGGATGTATTTTATAGCCCGCAACATAAGGCTGTTGTCAGGAGACAAAGGAAGAAACAAAAAATAGATATTGTACTCTCTCCAGAGGTTGAACCTTTGGATGTTCTTTTGCAAGACCCAACTACGGATCCATTGGAAAACCTAACTAGGCTCTCTCAGATCGCATGGGCATATGGTTTTGCAACAATTGATAAAGCAATAGAAGTTCAAATGCTATTAAAATAAAAGGAAGATAAAATTTTGTTTTTGAAATAGCAACTACAGTAGGCCAGTGTCAACCAAGAAGCAGAGATACAATTGGCAAAGCTCCAGCAGGACATCCAGCAAATGCAATTGAACTATCAAAGCAGTCTGGCCAATAAAGAAGAACAATTACAAACCATGATAGGATTGCATAAGGATGATCCTAAAATTGAATAATTCATCACAGAAGCCCTTGCCCTCAATTACCAACTCTTGCAACAGGAAGACACACTCTGCCAAAGGATCTTGTAATGGAATTCCCATTGCGAAAAAGCGATAACATTACAAATCAAGTCGTATATTTACGACTTGATTATGATTCAGTTTTTAAGAAAGTTTCTGTTTTTGTGAATTGGTAGAAATCAGAGGAAGGAAAAAGAGCAGAATTGCCAAGGATTGATGAATCTCATAAGGAAATGTTATTTGCAAAATGGGATGCACAACTCAAGGAAGCAGAGCAGGCGATGGAGGAAGCAACAATAGCAACAAATATTGTCATCGACTGCATCAACAAAAATCTATACACAACAAATTTAATATCAGAGACCACTCCAAGATTCCTCCCAAAGGCACAGCAGCTTCAAACAAGGTGGAAGCAAATGGTAGAGGAAAAGGCAGATTCAATTAAACAAATAAGAAAGTTAAACTGGGACACTTACTGGCAGTACCTAGTAAAGCCACATAGCCAGTGGATGACTTTGAAATGCCTCATAATGTTCGCCAAGGAGATAGTGCCAGCACTTTCCAATTCCATATTCACATGACAATTAAAATATGAGGTTGGCCAACTGATGCTCTTGAATCTCATGTTGGATATTTGGAACTTAAAAGAATATATGCATGCTTTAGCATAGATATAGTTTTAGTTTGATTTTAGTTCATGTTTGTTTAAAATGAGGAAGGTGGCTTAAACCTCCTCATCTATTTTTGTAATATTTATTTTTAGTTTTCATTAGAGTAGTATTTAAACCCCTCTCATGCATTTAGAGAGGGGTCCAGAATTTTATCAAAAACAATTCTTCAGAACGTGCAGTTTGTCCCCCACTGAGGAGGTTTTGATAAATGAGTGGAACGAGATTTATTTATATATGAGTTTGATCTCTGCTAATAAAATGCACTTTTGTACTCTTAGTGGATATTGAGTTATTTGAAGATAAATCTATATTGTTGAAGCTCATGAGTAGAACCTATTACCAATGGTACTTTTATCTCCTAATACTTTTTACTTATGTCCCAAGTGATAAAAAAAATTCAGTTATTGATATATGAAAGTCTGAATGTTCAGTTGTCATTATTGCACTTTTGTACGGTGATAACTATTCTTTTTATGCTGAGTATATGAATAAATCTTATGCGATGTGTTTATCATAATTGTTTCGGCTAATTTCTTATATGAAACAATCATTTTCAATGGATTCTTTTCTCATAGTGATTGAATGGTATTTATTACCAATTTTTGTTGGAAATTACTTTAGATCACATAATCGAAACATTACTCCTGGGAGAGTTTAGAGTTAGATGTTTTCTTTTATTAGAATAAAATTGCATATGTTAGTTAATAGATAGATTAGATTTAGAATAAGAATTCACCACATAAACCTTAAAGAAAAAAAAAACGTCATCCCATTAGTGTACCATCATAAACAAATTGGGAAACTGGTCCCATCACCCCCAATGGGAGCCACTATTCCAAACGGAAAAGGAGCTGCTTTCAAGGTCCGGACCGGTGGTTATCCCCCTTGTTGTAGACTCGATTTTCAGGCCTTCAATAAGAAGGAAATAGAATGGCTGACTCCCTTGTTGTAGTAGCCAGTAGTTTTAGGCCCCCTCAAAATCCACTCCTCAGATATGAGGTAGAAGTCAGATACAAACCCTCTATACCTAATAATCTCAAACACTAGTAGGTATTCAAGGACGATGAGTAAGTGAAACGATTCATAGAAGTTGTTGGGGAGTTTGCCCACTCCACCATTGGTCAAGAAGAAGAAGAAGTAGATTAAGAAGCCACTTCGTGGAAAGACACAACGGTTGGGTGCAAAATGTTGCAACTGAAAGGGAATACTATCCCTCACAGACTAGTCCCACTGGAAAGGATTTTTAATAAGGACGACATCATCTCCAAACCAATGGCTCCTAAAATAGAAGATAAAGTAGAATACTACAACATCGGCTCTGAGGAGGAACTCCATATGATGATGCTATCAAAAGGAATCCCCTTGCAATACAGATAAAGTTATTTAAATCTATTCAAAACCTACAAGGATTTTTTTTCTTGGTCTTATGAGGATTTGAAAGCATTTGATACTAACATCATTCAACATAAGATTCATTTGGAGAGTGGAATAAATCCATGCAAGCAGATAAATCCACTCTTACTCCCATCCATTGAAAAATAAGTAATAAAGTTTCTACAAGCAAAGATCATAGTTCCTTTAAGGTACTCTGAGTGGGTGGCCAACCTAGTCCATCTCCAGAAAAAGAGTGGAGAAATAAGGCTATGTGTTGATTTTCGGAATCTAAATAGGGTGTCACTGAAAGACAATTATTGGCTACCTAAGATGAATTATATATTGTTGAAGGTGGTTAGCTTAGCCAAAATGTCCATGATGGATGGGTTCTCTGTTTAAAACCAAGTGACAATCCACCCTGATGATCAAAAGAAAACTACTTTGACCACCCTGTGGGGAACATTCATGTACTCTCACATGCCCTTCGGTCTTATTAATGTAGGGGCCACATTTCAGAGAGCCATGGGCATAGATTTCATAGGGGATAAAGACAAATTCATGGTGGTTTATTTAGACGATATCACGGTCTTTTCTAAGACTGATGAAGAGCACATCCTCCATTTGAAGCTCACCTTTGAAAAATGTAGGAGGTATGGTCTTTCTTTGAATCCTAAGAAATATCAATTTGTCATAAGTGAGGGGAAGCTAGTAGGACACATAGTAGCACAGGAAGGTGTGAAGATCGATCCTAAACGAGTCAAAGCCATCAGTCATATTCCTCTACCCAGGAATAAGAAAGAGGTCCAAACCTTTTTGGTGAGAATAAATTTCTTGAGGAGGTTCATACCTAACTATGCAGAAATAGTCAAGGGTATTACATACATGATTAAGAAGGAAAATGAAGTCAAGTGGAGCCCTACACCTAGAGATTCTTTCATTAGAATTAAAGAAGCTTTGGTTGAAGCCCCGGTACTAGTCAGCTCCGGCTATTTAGTGCCTTTCTATATCTTTTATTTTGTTTCTCCACATACTATCACCGTAGTGCTCCTACTGAAAAATAAAGATGGTTATGAACAGCCCATTGCCTTCTTCAGCCAATTCCTGAGGGATGCTGAGCTGAAATATAACATCTTGGAGAAATAAACCTATGCACTAGTCAAGGATTTGAAGGCATTTCATATGTATGTGTTACAATCAGATATCACACCATTTGTCCCAACGACAACAGTCATGGAAATCCTGGTGCAAGGAGATAGTGAAGGAAAAAAGGGTAGGTGGATAGCAAAGATACAATAATATGATCTAGACATAAATCCTACCAAGCCCATAAAAGGCCAAGGGTTGGCCAAGATTTAATCTGAATCAAATTGCCATGATTTATGGATAAACCTCATAACAGAGGAAGGAAAACTAGAAGATCATCATAACAAGATTAAAACATCTGAGCAGAAAATATATGCTAAATATGAGGGATCACCTTGGTATAAAAACATCGTTCATTATCTCTTATTCTTGAGGTGCCCGCTGGGGCTAGGTAAATCCAAATACCGAACTCTGATATTGCAAGAGAAAAAATATATCATATCCAATGGCCTACTCTATTGGAAGGACCCAGTGGGGGTATTACTATTACGTTTGGTGGATGGTGAAACCTATAAAGTGGTTGAAAATTTTTCATGGAGGAGTTTGTGGAGGATACTACAGATGGAATACCACAACATATAAAATCCTTGAGGCATGATTCTACTGGTGTACATTATTTGGGAATGTTCATTCACAAGTCAGGTCATGCCAGAAGCGCCAAGTGTTTTCTAAGAGGCAAAATCTTTCTACTCAACCCCTAATTCTAGTGCATGTAGAAGAAAATTTTAGACAGTGGGGACTAGATTTCATAGGAGAAATAAACCCACTATCGAGTAGCCAACACGGGTGGATATGGATGGCCACAGATTATTTCATCAAGTGGGTAGAGGCCATCCTAGTTAGAAATGCTATAGACTCAGTAGTAATCAAATTTATGGAGGAGAACATATTATCTCACTTTAATTTTCCCTTCTAAATTATCACTGATAATTCTTAGGTCTTCAAATCTACCAAGTTCACCAGCTTCTACAATAAATATAATATCGGAACTCCACTACCTACTATCCTCAAGGTAATGGCTTGGCTAAGTACAAAACTATGGAGAGGGTGCTAAAGAACCCCATGTCCGAAAATAAGAGGAACTGGGACTCACAACTGAAGTTTTCCCTATGGTCCAACCGGGTAACTTCTAAACGATCAGGGAAATTGCCTTTTGAGCTAGTGTATGGTAAGGTTGCATTCTTCCCAATCCAATTAACGATGTTAGTGGTGAAGTTAATACAAGAGGCTAAGGAAGATCCAAGTTCCCTTACACGAAGGATAAATTAGTTGGTCAAGCTTCATGAGAACAAAGAATAGGTTGGGGCCAAATTACCAAATTATCAACAAAAGATGAAATCCCTATTTGGAAAGAAGGCCAAGGATCGGCCTCCTTAACCAAGAGATTTAGTTCTCTGTTGGGACATCGGATGCGAAGACAAAGGAAAACATGGAAAAATTGATCTACTATGGTTCGGCCCTTTCAAGGTTGTGGAAGAAAGAGGAAATAACACATACGTATCGGTGTGAGTATTGTAATTGTTATATGAAATTTCTAGTTTATGTTGAAAAGTCCACTTTCACATAATTATCATCTATTTAGAAATAACTCCTTGCCCAATGGAAGGAAAGCTATTGGTTTGTAGGTTCTCATCACCTTGCCAGAAAGGCACTGTCCCCAATTGGAGCCAATGTTGTCACTCACTGCATTGTCAGTTTTGAATTGATCAAAGTTTCCAAAGAGAAGTGTAGTTTGAAGCCATGTTCTAGGCTACATAAGCACTAAAATCAAAATTTGACCCCCTCCATTCAATATTTCTCGAAACGAGCTTTCCATTGGTATATGGAAGTCCAAAAATGGACTTCTGGAGCAGAAGATATGGCCTGTTGAAGTTCAGGGGTTCTGTTGCCTCTGAAATGAAGACGAAGAGCTTATCGGAAGTCCAAGAGAAAATTGAAAATCGCAATCGTAGTTTCCTAAAAGCAACATCAGGGAAGGACGCAACAAGATCCACAATCATCCTATTGCCGATATCACAAATCGACTATAGGCGGATCCAAGGCAGAGAAAAAATCGCATGTCAATGATTGGAGGCCCATGTGCATAGTCTATCAGCTTATCAGTGGTGAGAGTTGTTAGAAAATTATATATTACAGAGAAATGGAACACATAAAATATATTGCAGAAATATAAACACAAAAAACACATAAAACAAGAGAGACACAGATATTGGTGGTTCACCCAATTTGGGCTATGTCCACGGGAAATAGTCAGTCCTTCATTTTATATTATCCAGCAAACTAAAGAGATACAACCTACAGCAGATCCACTATAATTCCCTCTTCTTGCTTGTTCAATCTCCTCTCTCTTTCTCGCTCAGAATACAGATCTACATAGACACAATACAATTCCCTCATATATAGTGAAGGATTGCCTTATAGGGCAAAAAAACCTAAATTAAACATAACTTCTACGGCCAGATCTCCACCTAATAAATGGCCCATATTGATTACAAAATTACAACATTTTACAAGGCAATTTTACATCTATTTTTTAGCTTCGGGGGCACTGCCCCCAAACCCTTGCTAGGGGGGGGCTCCTAAAGATTTTTGTTGCCCCCCCTAGACCCCCCTTGCATAGAAAACATTATGGGTGGCATTGCTGCCACTAGCATCCAATGCAGTCATACCTCTGAATAAAAAATACAATCAGGCTCCACACCCAACAATCTCCCACTTGGAGATTGATTATAGCAACTCCACTGCTGATTCATTTGTTTTAAAATGACTCCACTTTGGACCTAGTTGTTTCTCATCTTCTTCATCATACTTGAAGACCAATTGAAACTAAGGAGAATCTCAATTTCTCCCTGGTTACAACTTTTATTAACATATCTGCAGGATTCTAGCTAGTGCCTATCTTTTCTAGCTTCAACTGTTCATCTTCCAACGCTGGCCGTATGAAATGATACTTAAGTTGTATATGCTTTGTATTGGAATGAAATGCAGAGTTCTTTGCAAGATGTATCGCACTTTGGTTGTCACTGTATAACCTTTCCAACTCCCACTTCTTACCCAATTCATCCAAAAACCTTCGTAACCAAATCATTTCTTTACTAGACTCCGTAGCAGCAACATACTCTGCCTCCACTGTTGAGAGTGCAACAACACTTTGCAGTTTTGAAACCCAACTGATAATTTTTCCACCTACAATAAACACATACTCTGTTGTTCTCCTCCTGTTATCTCTATAACCCGCCATATCTACATCAACATACCCCTGTAGAGTAATGTTTGAACCATCAAAGCATAATTCTTGATTTGTGGTACCTCTCAAATACTGGAGAATCCACTTCACCGCCATCCAATGTTCTTTTCCTGGATTTTTCATGTACCTGCTTACAACTCCCACTAATGTGCAATATCAGGCCTTGTGCAAACCATTGCATACATTAAACTTCCAACTAGTGACGCATATGGAATTTTAGACATATAAGCCATTTCTTCCTCAGTCTTGGGACACACCTCCTTACTTAGTTTGAAATGGTTATCCAAAGGTATACTAACTGGTTTTTCATTCTGCATCTTAAATATTTTCAACACCTTTTCTATGAACTCACTCTGAGACAATGTTAATTTTCGATTCTTCCTGTCTCTAGATATTCTCATACCAAGGATTTGTTTTGCAGCACCCAAATCCTTCATTGCAAATGAGTTTGCCAATTTTCTTTTGATCACATTTATTTCCTGCATGTTAGAACTTGCAACAAGCATGTCATCTACATACAATAACAATATAATATAGCTGCCATCATTTTGCCTTCTGAGATAAACACAATGATCAGAGTGACATCTAGTATAACCTTGTTTAGACATAAACCTGTCAAATTTTAGATACCACTGCCTTGGAGCCTATTTTAAGCCATACAAGCTCTTCTTCAACCTGTAGACTATTTTCTCCTTCCCTTTTACCTCATATCCTTGTGGTTGTTGCATATATATCTCTTCCTCCAAATCCCCATGGAGAAAGGTTGTCTTTACATCTAGCTGCTCAAGATGAAAATCTTCAGTTGCTACTAGACTTAAAATAGTTCTTATTCAAGTCATTTTAACAACAGGAGAAAATATTTCATCAAAGTCTAAACCCTTTCTCTGTGCAAACCCCTTCACCACAAGTCTAGCTTTATACCTTTTTCTACCTCCATCTTCTTCCTTCAACCTGTAAACCCATTTATTTTGCAATGTTGTTTTACCTACAGGCAACCTGACTAAGTCCCAAGTCT
>APFE030760003.1:55838-68928 GCA_000404065.3 Pinus taeda | reverse complement strand
GTCTAGCTTTATACCTTTTTCTACCTCCATCTTCTTCCTTCAACCTGTAAACCCATTTATTTTGCAATGTTGTTTTACCTACAGGCAACCTGACTAAGTCCCAAGTCTATTTATGTGCTATGGAGTCCATCTCTTCTTTCATGGCTTGTTCCCACTTCTTCCTGGTTTCTACCTTCACTGCTTCTTCATAACATTATGGTTCACAGAATCAGTCAAAAATACATAATATAATGAAGGAGAGTATCATTTAGGGGGTCTACTTATCATGGTAGATCTTATAACACCACTTTTAGGTGTTTGAGGTGCTTGTTACTATTGTGGTTATTGTTGTTGTTCTGGTTATTGATCATTATGATTTTCAAGCACCTTCACTTTTTCTATGATCTCATCAAGCATTGTGTATTCTATGTTTTCTTTTTCCTGTTTCTATTCCCGCATCTGATCCTTATACAAAACCTTTTCATTGAATATGACATCTCTGCTCCTAATGATTTTATGTTTTTCATAATCATAAAAGTGATAGCCAAAATCATTAACACCATATCCAATAAACATACATTTCTTTGATTTTGCCTCAAGCTTTGTTCTATTCTCTTTATTAATGTGCACAAAGGCTTAATAACCAAAGGTCATTAAAAATGAGTAGTTTACCTTTTTACCTATCCATTCCTCCTCTGTAATACCACCATCCAAGGAAATTGAAGGCCTTCTGTTTATTAGATAAACAACAGTATCTACAACATCTTCCCAAAATTGTAAAGGAAATCTTGCATGCAATCTCATGCACCTTGCACACTCCATGATTGTCTTGTTCATCCTTTATGACACACCCTTTTCTTGTGGTGTTCCTGGAACTATCTTCTCTTTACGAATTCCATACTCTGAATAGTACCTATCAAACTCTTTGTTACAATATTCACCTCCATTGTCTAATTTGAGACACTTAAACCTTTTTCATGTTTCATTTTCAACCAAAGCTTTCCATTTCTTGAAAGTATCAAATACATAAAATTTATTTCGAATACAATAAATCCAGGTTTTTCTGGTTGCATCATCAGTAAAAGTAACATAATAACGAGATTCACCAAGAGATGGCACCTGAGCAGGTCCCCATACATCTGTATGCACAAGCTTTATTTTTTCCCTCTTGTTTTCTTTCCCAACTCTAACGAATCTGACTCTCTTCTGTTTTCCATAAACACAATTCTCACAGAATTTTAAATCAACATGCTTTAAACCTGGCAACAAATTTCTTGAGTCAAGAATCTGCATCACCTTCTCACTCATATGCCCAAGCCTATGATGCCACAATGTCATATCTTCTCCTATAGAGGTTAAAGCATTAACAGAATTTAAAATAGCATTGCATAAATACAATGTACCAATCGTTTCTCCTTTTGTTATTACCAGGGATCCTTTAGTGACCTTCCCGTTTTTATCTGTAAAAGTAGTCACACAACCTTCACCTCCCAACTGCCCAGTTGAAATTAGGTTTTTCTTCAGTTCTATAACATGCCTTACCTCCTTCAATAGCCATTGATTTCCATTCTGCTATTTTATGAAAACTGTACCCATTCCAATGAATTTACAAGGTTTATCATCACCCAATCGAACCTGTCCAAAATATCCTTAAACATAATCATGAAAATGTTTCCTATCAGGTGTGGCATGGAATGAGGCCCCTGAATCTACCACCGAGACATAAATAATATTTTCTAATGAAAGAATCAAAGCATCTTGCAACACATCACCTGTCACATTCTCTTCATGGTTGTTTTCTTGTTGTGCGTCTCCTTCTTTTCCCTTCTGAGACTTCCAGTCTTTCTTCAAGTGTCCTTTCCTCCCGCATTTCCATCACACTATCCCTAATCTAGACTTGGATCTTCCTTTGCTTGACTTACTGCGATATCCTAGTGTCTTTTCTCTTTATTTTTTTCTTCCCCTAGTCTCTGCAGTCAAAGCATTACCTGATGTCCCACCAGAGATTTTCCATCACATTTACTCGCTAAGGATTGCACCGAGAACATCATCAAACTTTAAAGTACTAGATCTAGAAACAGAGATACTAATGGCCATAACTAAACCATCCCGGCATTCTATAAATGAGCACAAAAATAACAGAGCCCTAACTTCATCATCAAAATTTACCCCTACAGAACTTAACTGACTAGTAACTGTATTAAATTCATTTAAATGATCAGCAATAGATCCACCTTCTGACATCTTCATATTAAATAAATGCTTTATAAGAAATACCTTATTTTAGGTCGAGGGTTTTTCATATAGTTTGGCCAATGCCAACATTAAACCCTCCGTTATCATTTCCTTTGAAATATTAAAGGCTACCGATGCCGCTAGGCACAACCATATTGTTCCAAGTGCCTTTCGGTCGAGAAAATCCCATTATGTGTCTATCATACTTGTCGACTTCTTTGTCTTTCCGCTCAATGGTTGGTACAAATATTTCTGTTACAAATAATCTTCCATTGCATCTTCCATAGCTGGTAGCTTTGGTTGTTACATGTTTCAACCCTAAACCTACCATCTTCCACCATTGCTCCCACTCGAACCAAGAACCCTTCTCTCTGGCGAGTTTATCAGCCAAATAGACATTCGGCTCTGATACCAGTTGTTAGAAAATTATATATTACAGAGCAATGGAACACATAAAATATATCGCAGAAATATAAACACGGAAAAAACATAAAACAAGAGAGACATAGATATGCATGGTTCACCCAATTTGTGCTACATCCACGGGAAACAACAAGTCCTTCCTTTTATATTATCTAGCAAACTAAAGAGATACAACCTATAGTAGATCTGTTGTAATTCCCTCTTCTCTCTCGCTCAATCTCCTCTCTCTTTCTCACTCAGAATACAAATCTACATAGAGGCAATACAATTCCCTCATATATAGCAAAGGTTTGCCTTCTAGGGCAAAAAAACCTAAATTAAACATAACTTCTACTATCAGATCTCTGCCTAATGAACGAACCAGATTGACTACGAAATTACAACATTTTACAAGGCAATTTTAAATATATTTTTTAGCTTTGGGGTACTACCCTCGAACTCCTGCTAGTGGTGGATACTAAAGATCGTTATTGCCCCCCACTAGACCCCCCTTGTAGAGAAAACATTACGGGCGACCTTGTCACCACATTTCAAACTAGGGTCCAATGCGGTGATACCTATGAATAAATAAGATAACTAGGCTCCACACCCAACAGGCATGTCCCGCACATCAGGCATACCACAGTCTAACAGTCACGCAGTCCCACAATATCACAGTCCCGCACTCTTCCAATCCTACACATCATACCCCGCAGTATCGGTAAATTAGCGATCAGCAGGCCCAACAGACTATTCATAAGGAATTGTGGGGGGGGGGGGATCTACCGATAGCGCGAAATCACCAAAAATTGGGCTTTAGTTTTAAAGTGCTAGGAGGCGCCGATTTCATTTTACAAAGGAAATTAGTTGCAAAACAAAAGGTAGGTGGGCCTTTTCTTTCTCCTCCATAGGGGCCACATGGCAGAGCACCATTAGTCTATATGAATCCACATGAAAACTGATGTCATCATGACATCGCAGTATGAAGGACACGTGTCACATAGATTCGTCATTTTTAGGGGTCCTATGGGTTCATTTTTGAGTGACATGTCACCACTCAGGAAGTGCCATGTGGCACTAATGATGTCATCAAGATCTTAATTAGCGATCACACAAAGCAAAGGTTCCTCCTCTACCAAAGTCCTTCCCTGCTCACAATTTTGATATGCGAGAACTCCCCGGATGCGATATTTTATGTATCACACCTACTGAAAGTCCGCATCTGGACAATCGGCCAACGATATGAAAGGAGGTAAATAAGCTCCCTCTCTCGTGTTGTGATTATGATAACCTAGGTGGGCTCAATCCTGTAGATCAGTGATTGCAAGGGTCAAGAGGGGATATTAAAGGCAAACATCAGAAATCGTCGAAGCGTGGGATTCTATGTATGAAAGGAAAAGGTCCCTCAAAGAAGAATCTAAAGGGTCTGGCACCTTGAGGTTAAGCACCTAATTGAAGACCACACTCATATGAAGAGAATTGCAGAAAAGGGCTACGACAAAAGGGGCCTAAAGGGTATCAGAAATCATATGTTTCGTAATGTTTTAGTGATGAGTGCTAGCACCGGAAATTCCTCCATCTTACACCATAAGTGCATCACTAGACATATCAGGGCATCGATAGTGTTTTGTAGAGTTTTAAGGCGGGTTGGGTCAGAAGCTATGGCATTTAAGAAAGGATATGGAGCATTCAAGCCCAGCATGAGCTAATCCAGAAAGGCCCTTTGTGACACAGAACAAGGGTCAACACAAACAGGAGCAAACAAGGACTTAGTGGCCCAGGAGGACTTGATTATCCAGCATGGTGCCCCCATACAGAAAGAAGATGAAGTACGACCTAGGGGTCCTCTACTTCAGTACTGCAGCATGAAACTAATATCACCCACTCCGAGCTCTAAAGGATAAAAGGTTCAAGCAATAAAGGAAGAAGCGACGGGAATCGGCTGAGCAGCACATGAGGCCATACCATGAGAAAACTACAACCTGAAACATAAGCGATCACAATGGGCATGAAGATATTTTTATGAAAATTCTTCCCTGATTGTTGACTTGTTTTATTTACCCTATAATGCTGCACCATTAAATGAGGCAATTAATATTTTAAAATGTTTTTGGGCCACATAACCATCCTTGGCTAAGACAACTAGTCATCTTGACAGCTAAGACTCGACCGAAGATATTTTTTTGTAATGAATGTTCAACGCTCCCCCTCTCTAGATAAATAGAGGGAAGTAATACTTCACAAAGGTTCAGAAATTCTAAATAAAACACTACATGTTATTTTCATACTGTATGGCTTTGTAATACAGATCTTTTAGAATATCAAGAAAATCGTATGTTATCCCTCTTTTAAAACCCATTATGTTCATGTTTCTCCTTTTAATGCATGCAATCATAGCAGCGAGAAATATTTCGAACTTCCTCACAGATTCATTTGTATTGATATGTTAATGCATGTCCCTGTAACTTCCTCACAGATTCATTTTTATCAACATTGTTAATGCATGTGCCTGCATGGATTATTGAAATTATATATTTAAATCTATGCTACATGAATCATAGCATTCGGCCCCTCTTTTATCCATTATTTCTACCTGTTGTTAGGGTCCTATAATAATAGGATTCATAATTTTGAATTGGCTATGGTTAGTCTTGTAATATTGTACATACTTTTGCTTTCTACAAAATGTTTTCCATATTAAAAAATAAAAAATGTAAAGAGGGTATGTCCTAAAAGAATAATCAAAGGACAAAAACAAACAAAAAAGATAACAAAAGTGAAAAATATGAACCTCAAAAACAAACAAAACATATCATGAAAGTGTGCAAATTCAAATGCCACTACTTTTTACTTTTTTATGCAAAATAAGGTTGTGTGCAGCTTGTCAAAAATGCCACAATCCATGATGGTCAAATAGCTTAATCTTGACTTATTCATGCTTTAATTTTTATGTTGATAGATAGAGAATAAGCATCTAGCCATACTATTTAACCTTAGTAGATCAGTAGTTAGGTAGAGAATAAAGATGATCTCATTAGTTTAATCTGAGCCATTAGAAGTTACAAGGTTAGAATTAGATAGTTTTCTTGTCAAAAGGAAAGGAAATAAAGGGTCAGCAAGCTCAAATGCACCCAATAAAATGAAGAAAAAATGTTAGGATAAATAAAGGGCAGGTAGAAGAAAGGTTGCAAATGTACAAGGTTGCTGAGTCAAAAGCACATTTATCATCCTTAATCCTATGTTTCATGTGCAGGGGCATTTATGAGAAAGAAAAGATGTTCACAAGTTGGTTTAACTAATTTCCCCTCATTTCACTATGCCCCCACATGCTTATTTGCTAATTTCCCCATTATCCCTTTATCACTTATAAATCCCCTTTTCCTTTCATTTTGACCCTTACCCCTTGGTTTCACACATTTTCTTAGTAATTTCCATTCAAAAATAATCCCCCTACCCAAAACCCCTTTTCCCTAGTGTGAAACCCATTTCCCATTGCAAATATTACCTTCCCCCCTATTAATTTCCCTATTTCCCTTCAAAAACACATAAAAACCCCCTTATCCGAAGTTTTTATCCCCCCCACATTATCTAATTAATTTCCCCACTTTATATTTCCCCAACAAACCATTTTTTAACCAACCAACCTTTGGTATGGTTAAAAAACTCCACCACATAACCCCTAGTCCCACTATATTAACATGTTGCTTATAGTTAATCCCGACCTTATTCACTAATTAATTATAATTTGTTGTAATTAAACCCCGGACCCTGCAAATCCCTTCCCCGATTCTTTCCATGCAGCTTAACCATGCAACAGCCATCCAATCTCCTACCCCCAGATCCGACAGTGCACATCCATATCGCGCGGGTTCACCATCCGATCGATAGCAGCCCGAGAACACGCGAGATTCGCTGTTTTGCCTGGGCATTGTTCTGCTACATGGCGGCCCCATGCTAAATCACATGCTCGAGAAAAATACAGCCTGCCCTCCAAAATCAGTGTGATGGCCCAAAAAACCACCTCGCTACCCAAGACAAAAAATTTCCCACTGTTCATTTATATTTTTTGTGCCAAAATGTGACTGTTACCCGTTAAAAAGCCGGAAAACCCTAATTCACTCTTTTCTCTCGTTTTTCACTGCAAATTGCTGGTCAAGTCATTTTGTGACACCTTGAACCTCTGCGACCAAATTGATCACCGTCTGCCACTTGAAGAAGCTCTGCACACCCAATTCAAGAAACCAATTCATAGTTGAAGCCACCATACCCTCTGTATTCACCATTGAACCCAGTTTGCAAGCCAGACCGTCAATGTTGAGGTATTCTTGGCAAAACCAAAGCGGCCCTTCAATTTGAAAATGCACAGTCTAATTTAAAGCTTAATTAATTGAAATAAATTAAGAATTTTTCCTAAATTGAAGACAAGCTTATTTGTATACCCCAAACCCTCCTTTTACAATGTGTAATTGCTCACTCACTGTACCAGAAACTCATAAAACCTCACTTCTAGAACCCCCACAAGCCTAATTCATATCTCTAAACCCAGTTATGGCTTCTCAAACCTCTATAGATGTGAGACCTCTGCAAACTCCTGACCTGGACATCGACCACCTAGCATTAGCAAAAAGAGATTTTCAAATAAACGATACTACTTCCCCAGCTTACCTTCTAAAGCTCCACTACTAGAGTAAGGGCAGATTCCTAAACCAGAACGATGACATCCACCTTTGGGAATCTAATTTGCCCAAATATTTGTTTCTAGAAGTACATCCATTCCCAGACATCATCCATTTCTGTCATGATTGCTACATTCCTAGCCAAAGAGCCATTGTCACCCCTAACCAACAACTTTGGGAATCTAATTTGCCCAAATATTTGTTTCTAGAAGTACATCCATTCCCAGACATCATCCATTGCTGTCATGATTGCTACATTCCTAGCCAAAGAGCCATTGTCACCCCTAACCAACAAGTATTGTTTACCATCATTGCAAAATCCATCAACCAAATGCTACAGGTCCAACAAAGCCCTAATGAGACCCCACTGTTTATTGGAGACTTTCTGGACCTATATGTCAAGTTAGACCTAGCCAAAATAGCTCAAATTTTCAAACCTTTCATTATAAAGGAATGCCATACTCCCACAGATAGTCCCCCTTATGCTGCCACCATTTTTTCAAAAAGGGGTAGACATATTATTACCATGCTCTCTTGCATCTTAGGATATACCACAGATGAGAATGTGGATGAGGTTATCCTGGATTTTCTTTCCATATTTAGCCCAGGCAAGCCTTCTACTATTATTTATAACTATGCTCAATTCATTGAAAATAGGATGCATGAATAGTTCACCAGACTACCAACTGAGAGAGTTTTCAAGTATTCTTCTATATTATTTCACATGTTTTTATATTATCAATCAGATAAATTCCCTGACAGCATCCAAAATCTGGATACTAAAGGAAAACCAAGGTCAGTTATTTAATGGACACCCTTGATCCAGAAATACTCCAGTGCATTCAATATAAGGACTTCGTTGAATCATTCATCCATCTAGTCATGAACATTCTAACTAGTAGTCCTCAGCCTAGAATCAACCAAGAGATCAAGAGGGTCTTACAGTTGGCCAAGAACAGCAAAGTAGGAGACTGGTATCTATACCAAAACCACACAGAGATTAGAATTTATGGATGCCAACTTGGCCCTTACAAAATGCCCAAATACCTCCCTATGAGGATATTTGCACTGGAATATTTTATGCAGATCATCAATTCTGAAGAAGTCAACTTCCTAGTAGCTAGGAAGAAAACCCAATTTCAAATGAAAAATCAATTGGACCCCTTCATTTGTAATAACAGAGAAGCTGGACTAGAGGCAGATAAGATTCTGCAACAAATAAAATTCAGAAACAGCTTTATGTGGCAGTATGACCATTATGGGGTCATAAATAAGTTGAGGATCAAGGTCAAATTGGGACCTTTCATCCATCATCCCATACCATACATTGAGAGGTTTTCCAACCAATAAGAATGGTTGGAAAACACTCTAATTGACATGCATAGCATACTAGTGAATGTAGAAAATACATTGATTGATGTAGAGAAACAAATTGATGAAAGTTCTTTCCTGCAGGTTCTAGAACTAGGGGAACCCATGAATACTCCTCCTATTTTATAGACCCCAAAAAATTAGGAGAGAACCCCAAAGAGAAATAGGGAGGAGGGTTCCAGTTCTTCTATGGAAACCATATATGAGCACTTTGAGCTCAAGAAAAGGCCCAAGCTGAATCCTATAACTAAACAGGAGGGCACCATTGAATTAGTGGAAATAACTAACACTGATACAATGGTGGAAATAAGAAAAGGTACAGCAGCATCAGCAGAAACACAGTAGCCCACAACATCTAACACTTAGCTGATTGAGAGACAACTCAGTGTTGAAGTTTCTTCTCTCACCAGGCCAGCAGATAAGGAAGAAGATATCAAGGACAAGTACAAGGAAATCAAGTTGAGAAATGAGAAGTTGAAGGCTGAAACATTTTCCCAATACTTCAAGCACACACCAGCAAATCAAAGCAAGTTGATGTTAGCTTTTGACATAAAAGTAGGAAAAATTCAGGTGTCCTTTATACACCCTACTGTTCAGCAGCCAAAAACATCAGCTGACTACAGAAAAACTGACTTCGAGGTGTTGGCTAGGGATGTTCATCCCTTTGACCAGATTGAATTCCACAAGTAGGTAGGAGAGATGATCTACTCCACTTTGACAGGAAAGGCCATGGATGCACATAAGCTACACAGCTCCTTGGATAACATTACAGCCCAATATAAATTAGAAAAGGCCTCCTCACAGGCCAAGGACAACAAGATCAAGTCATTAGAGGACTTGGTAATTGAGTTGGGACATGATCCCAACAACATCAAGGTTGTTGAGAAATTAATCAAGAAGAAGAATGAGGACATCGCAACTCTTAAAAAACAGTTGAAACTTCCTCATTCAGAGCACCCACAAACAAAAGAGGTCTTGGATAGCCAAACACATCAAGAGGAGATGATGGACCTAGTTCTACAACTGAATGATCAACTAAAGGAAATGGAAAAGAAGTTAGATAGCTTGATACAGGTAAACAAGTTAGTCTGGAGACTGCCCCTACCAATGTTATCCCAATAGTTACTACAGTAGTACCTTCCACTTTGGAAGCATCATTAGCTCCTACAGCTCTAATGGCTACAGCACTGCCAGCTTCTATAGCATCTACATCAGCAACAGGGTCAATAACAACAGGGTCAACAGGTGATGAGGCTAGTTGATTGGTCAAGCCAATGAAAGACATATCCATTCAGACAACAGAAATGAACAAGCTCAAAGAAAAGGTGATCAGTCTAGAGACTGACTATAAGCTTGCATAGATTATGCACAAAGAAGAAGTGCAAAAATCAACCAGGATGAATGAAAGAATAAAAAACTTAGAGAAGGAATTGACTTTGAAGGAACCTCTTAGACAGGCTAAGGAAAAATTATGGGCCAATATCATTGACTCTGTCATTGATATTTGGCCATCCATCCAAGTAATGTTTTAGCAAATTGACTTAGTGAAGCAGGCTATAGAAGCAATACATAGAGTGAAAACAGAATTGGGAGATATGTCAGAGGAAGCAACAAGGATCATTCACTTCCTTAACTCCAAAAATAAGTAAGAATTGTAGGAATTAGAGATACTTGATAGGACAGGTACAATACTATAAGTAAAAAGGGTCCTCACCAAGATGAATTTAATGCAAACCTTGAAGATAAGTGCCAAACCATGCAACTGGCTATAGACAGGTTCATGGTTAAATTTGAAGTTTTGAGGCAAAAGGGTCTACCCAATTCCTTGGTAATAAATGATAAATTAATGACACAAGAAGACTACAATAGAAGAATTAAAGAAGTGGCCAGGGATTAAGTGAACACTTCATCTATGAAGGGAATGCCAACTGGCAAGGTCTTATACCAAACTTTTGAGAACTTGTTTTACCTCCAACATGAGGTAAAACACCTTTTTCTGAATAAACCCACTTTTGCCAAGTACATGGAGGTATATGAGATTTATAGGAAGATGATCAATATCCAATTACCATATGCAGAAACATGGGACAAATTGAATGACTTACTGTAGAAAGTCAAGATGTAAAAATGTAAAGTAAGGGTAAAAAAGCACAGTAAAAGGATAATGATAGGCCAGCCAAATAAACGAGTATTAGGTAAAAGTGTATCAGTTGAAAGATCAGAGTAAAAAGAGCATCCAGCATGAAGACCAATAGCAAAGTAGAGATTAAAATGAAAACTATCATAGCTTAAAGACAGCACAACCTAATAAACAGGGACAACATAAATCAGTTGAACATCTGTCTCTATCTTCTTGCATGAAGATATTTATTTCTCCTAGATTAATTCCCAAGACAGTTTGGGATATTTTCTAAATTATTTTTGTATAAATACTTCATAATTCGAAGTATTGAGGGTGGATTTATATACATTTGTAGAGTTATTTTGACCATAAAACTAAGGGTTATTGTACCAATTTTTCAAGTCAGCGGACTGGACCAAGTAATAAAGAGATTTCATTATAGGATTCATGGGTTGAGCTATTACAGTGAAGTATTTTCTTTGTCAAAATTGTTATTTTCTTATGTTTTTCACAAACTTGAATGTTATCTAAAGTTGAATGAATTAACTAGAAAATTATCTCATAATTTGTTTAAGTACACTCTATTTTGAACAATTGATCATTTACATGTTTTCTTCTGATATCTGGATCTGAGAATCCTTAATTTCTCTCCCATCTTGATTGACTTCTTTCACTTTCTTCATAATATAGACTAAGGAAGCCTTAATTTCTCTTTGGATCCAATTGAAGACCACTTCACCATCTTGTAGGTTTTAACCCCATACAAAAATTACTTGCATACGAATTCTAAAACACAAAAAATAAACAATGCAAGAGCATAACACATAAAACACATATACATAGAGATTTCTCCTGGATCCCAAAACTGGGACTACCAGCTTTATTTTTCATTATTTTCCTTTCAATGTTACAATACATATTTATACATGCCAAATCATCCAATATCATGGACCGAAAACCATCGCATCCAAAACCATGGACCGAAAACCATCGCATCCAAAAACATGTGCAAAAATCATGCACAAAATCATAGGTAGCTCTACCCAACTTAACATAGGGTCCAGACCCCATAGAGTGGGGTTACCTGCACCCCTCAAACCCCTTGTGACTCCCCCACTACGCAATCAGCGTAACAAAGGGGGGGCTCCACCCCCCTTCTAACCCCCCAGTTAACTACATGGTCTAGTCGTGGAAAGAATATAACACAACCCAATGTTCTCCCACTTTTTGTTTTCTTTCCACAGGGGGCCACAAGAGAGCTTAGTCATTTATCTAGCCCTGCAATGCCCATTGTTTCTCTACACCAAGAGAACTTCTTAGAGCTAACAGATTTTGTCAATGCATTTGCAGTATTCTTCAAAGTGTCCACCTTTACTAGCAACACCTTTTTGTCTTCTATCATATCCCTCACAAAGTGATACTCAACATCAATGTTCTTTGTCTTTGAATGGTAAGCAAGGTTCTTTGCCAAGAAAATTTCACTTTGGTTGTCACAATCTATCCTTATATCTTCCTGTACTAACCCCATACTTGAACACAATCTTTGCAACCAAACTGCTTCCTTGCTTGCATGAGTGGCTGCCATGTATTCTGCCTCTATAGTTGATAGTGCCACTACACATTATTTCTTACTCATCCAACTAACTGCACCTCCAAATAGGTTAAACACATACCCACTTGTAGATCTTCTCTGATCCAGATCTCCAGCCCAGTCGGCATCAACAAAGCCATGAATATCCAACACTTTGTCCAATCCTGGTCTTCCTTGGTAGCACAAACCATAACCACTAGTGCCACGCAAATACCTGAAAACCTGTTTCACTACTATCCAATGCTCCTTTCCTGGTTTTGACATAAACCTACTCAATACTCCCATTGCATGTGCAATTTCTGGTCTAGTATAGACCATTGCATACATCAGGCTACTGACTGCACTTGCATATGGAACACGAGACATGTCCTCTTCCTCTTCTTGTGTCTTGGGACACTGTTCAGCAGATAACTTTACACCTACAAAAATAGGAACCTTCACCGGTTTACTATCCTGCATATTAAATCTCTGCAATATTGCCTTGACATACTTCCTCTGGTTTAACCAAAGCTTCCTCTTTTCCCGATCTCTTTTAATTTCAAGGCCCAAAATATAGTTTGCAGCACCAATATCTTCCATGTCGAATTTGGAGGATAATTGGGTCTTCAAATCCTGGATAATTTCTTTGTCATTTCCAACCAGCAACATATCATCCACATACAAGACCAAATAAATAACATAGTCACCAATTAGTTTAAAATACACATAGTGATC